>JXSR01S001641.1:44158-62631 GCA_000969725.1 Ophiothrix spiculata
AATTCATGAAATTTGAAGTTTTAATTTTGTAAGTCTTAGCACTCATAAATCATTAAAAAAAAGAACCATATTTCATCATGTGAGTGCAAGAAAGTTGTATCTGTAATGGCTGCCACGTGCAATATTTATTTGACATCTTGTCACTAGAATGTCAAAATCACTTATGGCAGCTAATGCAGATATGACTTTTTTGCACTCATGTGACAGTTGTTTTTTGGGATATTTGCAGGTGAGTAGGGGTGGGCATTCAAATGTGTATAACAATACACATTTACACACAAACAATTTCTTGTACATATACATGCAAAAACTTTGCAAACCATCGGTCTCCAAAACCTACAACCATACTGATTGCATTTTTGTATTTCGATGGTCAACCACATTTCTGGTCAAATATAATGACCATCATCCTACAAAACCTATCCACCGGCTCTGTAGCATCATACATATCACATACATCTTGGTTCTTACTGCAACCCTTCTGAATTCGGCACCTAACTTTTAAAACATTTTTGATTTCAACCGTCTTTCTACAGTATAACAATAACCAATACATGTTTACACATTTACAACGTCACAATTATCACATACGCAAATTTCACAATGTGAAAGAACGAAATTTAACTTTGGACGCAAATATTATACAGCCAGTACATCCCTGACCAATGTAACGTAAGGCCAAAGCGGTGTCACAAAGTTCTGTCATTTTTCCCACTTTACGGCAATTGCCCACAAGTCTCCATACCATATTATCCATTTTCTGTTGTGATAACAATCCGTCCTATATACTGCGAAGCAAGATATTACACCAGCCCCATTTTCATGTTCAACCTGTTACTTGTTAATTTTCAACCCTGCCAAAATTAATACTCTGCAACGTCTCCAATTGATGTAAGGTTAACCTTAGAGGTGCAGGTCTTCTTTGTATGAATTATATGAACTTTCTAGAGAAACAACGAAAATGATACACAGAGAAAATATCTTGCTTAGCAGGGGCGTCGGAAGGAAAATAAAAGTGGTGCGGCCAGTGGCCTCTGAGTTATCAAAAATAAGGAAATAACTAAGCCCCATGAGCCAATACGGTTACTAAAAAACGAATCTGTACAGTATTAGGGAAGTTGTGGAAATTTATGGTAGGACTATAATAAAACGCATCAAATTAATTAAAAATTATTTTTGTTCGGGCTGAAAAGTGGTGCGGCCAAAGCCCACATGGCCTACACGGTTCCGACGCCCCTGTTGCTTAGTATATCTTCAGGTGGCATTGCATTACTGATCATCCATCCATCCAGACGATTCCATTTCTGCAGTATCGCAGAAGCAATACTGCCCTCTATAGTTAGTTAAGTATATAACACATATTGTACATTTCCATTATAAAAGTCTACTTCATCCATTTTCCCATGTCATAAAACTTTTATCTCGCTCAAGTGGCATCTATAGAATTCATCATCATGCCAGAATTGTTCCTTTTCTTTCCTTCTTGAGAGGGCGGAGAAATAATCCATGATTGAATATACGAAGACAGATGATGTTGTCACAGTAGTAAATACACAAAATAATGTCCAATATAATATAGATGAATTTCAAAATATGGTCTTCTTTCCGTGTTTTTGCTTCTTGCCATCTAGTGTCCTGTAAAAGAGAGAGGAAAAACCACAGATATTAAGATAAGATCAAGAATACTTAATCATGCGAGTTGAATCTACAATAGCTGCCATTTTACAAAAAATTTAATTGCACACTGCAGAATGTCCATTCTAGGGTAAGTTGCTTTTGAAATGGTTCTTTAAGTGATGATGCCCCCTGAAGAACCATTTCAAGAGCCACTAACATGCGGGAGAGATTTTGAGGAATCTTTCGCATTCTAGAAGATAAGATGTTAAATTTATAACATATGGCAGCCATTGCAGATTCAACTTTCTTGCACTCACATGACGATTTGAAAGCAGATCGGATACAAATTGAGCTCCATACTATTGTGCATGCCGCTCATCTTAATATATCACTCTAACATGGAGAATTCAATGTAATGGTATTTTTTCTTAACAAATCCATTGTTTCCTAATTTGAACATTTTCCTTTATTTGTCTCGAAAATATTATCACAAATCAAGTCCCGATCCTTTAAAAATCAGCAAAAAATAAAACTGAAATTCAAATGGATTTAGAAATTAAGTTATGCCATATCTTAGGTTGTGTTCACAACAAGTGATAGGAAAATACTGGACTGCCAACTTGGTCATATTTTGATATGTCCTTTTCAATAAGAACATTTGATTTCACATGCCTAGTGTGGAAATGTCTATTCAATAGTTACATTGAAACTTAATGAAAGATGGCATACTGGAGAGAAGAAAAAGACAACATTTTACTGGGCAAGTTAGCATGATAACCATAAGTTTCCATCATTTCAGATGAAACCAAAATTGTAAGGAGATAAACTTTCAGATTCACTTTGGTAGATTGGCAGAGCAATAACAGATTGCACTTACAATCGTCTTAAGGTGGATCGAAAGGATGTTTCTGGAAATTAGAAATTGCATTTAGAGGCACTTGATTACATTGAACAAGCAAAGCTTAAAACACTGAGCAAAATGGTCTTTGTTTGAAGGAAATCGGACATACGGTTGCCAACATATGCTTAATTTTAATTTCTTTGTTTTCTATCATTTTTGCCAATATATTGATAAGGTTAATGAGCAAAATTGGCTATATGTGCTCATTAATATTCATATTTGCACAAATTTCTTATGAATAAACCTTCATACTATTTGTATTTTACATAATTTTAACTTGAAACTTTGCCAATGTGTTTCTATGGCCTAAAACATTAACATATGATTTACCCGCCCATCTAATTTGCATATGTGCATAATTAATGAGCATTATACAAAAAGCTAATTAATTATGCAAATATGCAAATTAGATGGGCGGGTAAATCATACATTAAAGTTTTAGGTCATAGAAACACATTGGCAAAGTTTCAAGTTAAAATTATTAAAGGTAAAAGTAGTATGAAGGTTTATTCATAAAATATTGGAAAATATTGGCAAAAATTAATATTAATGAGCACATTTGCCAGTTTTCCTCATTAACTTCATCAATATATTGGCAAAAACAATAGAATACAAAGAAACTTTAAACAGCAATATCTCAAAAACCGTTTATCCGATTTGGCTCAAATTTTGGAATTAAGATTTTTTTGCTTAGCTCTCTGCAACAGGTCTATTTTTATCTCAGTCAGAGCAACTTCATTTTGCCTTTAATACCACCTTAAGGGGATATCAAGAGTCCAAAGTTCGGAAACCTGCTTTTAAAATTTTAACGGATAGGTGAAAATGGTCGGGCCAAATGGGTTTGTAAAATCTATGAAATGTACTCATGCATTTGTCATGATACCATGCGGTTATATAATGTGACGGGTTATCTCAACAGGATGGTTTCAGTCAGAGAAGATATTGTGTGTATCCCATCATGCATTGCTTCCTATGGGAAATTTTGTACAGGAAATTATGCACTTAGTTAATAATGATATATACATGCCCCAAATGAAAAATTTCATAAATTAACTTTGATTTAGGGACATTAACTACTATCCTATACAAAATATCCCATAGGAAGAGATGCATGATGGGAACGTCACAATTTATTCTCTTGTTTCAGTCTGTTAGGTCCAGACATACATGAATATTGTTGAAATCTCTAAACATCAAACATGCCATAAAGACACCATGATCACATTCCACCCATGCAACAGAACAAACATACATGACATCTTTATTTCTCAACTAGCTAGGCCATGACAAAGCATCTCCATGAACAAATTTTCCTCTTATGTCTGTGTCCGTTTAATAAACCGCCCCTGCAGAGCATTCGTTCTTTGAAACAAACTTATCAGGAACTTTAAAATACTGGATCCCAATATGTCCTGTCATCGACAGGGATATAAGCAAGCCTTTGAAGAGTGCACACTACTAAATAACCATTGAAACCAATGCATTTGAGCCAATATTGTCCGAGCTTTTTCATACTGGCGTGACAATATTTTGAAGTTTCAGTTAATATCAAGCTGTAGCACTTGCTTTTATCTTTCAAATAACCTTAAATTCATATTACATTTTCTGATCAAATTTTTCGCTACGGGCTCGTAAATAGCGCCCTCGCTTTTTCCACCCAGTCAAAACGACCCCTAACCACATGCAACGGGACTTACGCTGCTAAATCCAAAATAAATATGGAAGCCAGTTGTTTTGAATGCTAAAAGTGACATCAAGATTATAGTCATTTTTATTCATAAACACAAAACCATGTCACTTGTAACCAGTTCTACTATCCTTGCAAAATAATCCGTGTGGATCTATGTTTTTTACCGGAACTATCCACCCCTACACCAATCGTGGACTGATTTAGTGTTGTGCAGCCTGAAGAGAGTGAAAATGATGATGAGGTCCGTATGTATTTGAATGAGAAAACCTTGATAAGGAAATGTGGTATCAGAGAAGCTGTTGCTTTGTATTGTGTTCGTAGCAGCAGCAGGTGATTGAACCTTTGCAGCGATGCAGAATGACTGCTTTGCATGATTGCCCAATTGGGTCATTATGACAAAAGTTGAATTCAATCTACCAGTTTTGGACATTATTGTTTTGACCACAGTCACAGATTCATCAATTTATTGGATTTCAAAATGTTTAAAGGAGCCCTGTCCGATTGGGTCAACATTTTTTCAAACTTTATGAGATTTTGGTACCAAAATATTCTTCATATTTTTCTCATTACCTATGTGAAATTTTACAACTGAAACATGTTGCGTTTCGGAGATATAAGTGAAAACGTGTTAAAATTGTCAATATTATGGCAACCATAATATTATTTACACAGTAATGAATAGGCTAATGAAAAATACAAAATTGCTCATAAAATCAAAACGGTTGTTCCGATTTGACTTAAATTTGAAATTGAAACATCTTAAGTGGTGATCTTTCATATGACAGTGATAACCAAAATTTGAAAAATCGGACCATGTACCTTTAAAGATCGAGACTGCACACTTGAAATATTTGACGTCATTGTGTGTTGCGTGTCTGAAACCAGCTCCAAACTGATTGAAAAAGCATTTACTCTTTTAAGTCTGAATATTACATACCATCAATACCTACCAATCATATATCCTACCAGAACCGCTCTCTGCACATTCAAATTTGATTTACTTCTAAATTAAATATTACAGCCTAATATATCTACGCTATTTTTAAAGCACTTTCTCGCTCTAAGCTTGATCCCCTTTGTGGCATTGCTCTATACATGGAATAAACCGGCACAGTTGGCTTTCATACACCATGTTGCTCTAGCTACTATAGTCAAAAGATTTGTGCCCCGTCATATCTAAAGGGTCCCAAAATCAAAATTGATTTTGGGTTTCATCTGAAAGTTGAAAGTTTAAGCTTTAAATGACACCTTGCTTTTGGTTATTGGATGTTCGGTTGCAAAGTTACATCCAAATTAGTAAAAGGAATCGGGCTTAATCGGAAAAACTAAGTTTGAGTTTTAATTTTTTGTACCATGTAAGAATAGAGGGATAATTTTTATCTTGGTTTTTAACACATTTTTCTTATGTTTTGGATGTTGAAACCTGATTAATATGATAGAATACACTTCAAGGATAATGTTTTGGATGAAATTAGAAATTCGACCTTGGACGTGCTTGTTGACTATGCTCAGCTTCAATGGCCCGTATCTGGTAATATACTATGCCGACCTTAAGGTACCTTTAGATATGACGGGGCACATTTTAGTACTATCTTTTAAATTCTAAATTCTTTTTCAAAATAAGATAAATTTGGCATCTTTTTAGTGTACTTTTTCCACTTTTTAAAGTCTAGAATTTTGAATACTATTCATGAAATTAACAAATGCGCAATTTACAAGTGTATTGCAAGTGATGGATGTAAAATGTTTTACCTGATTTTGAGGGTGTTTTCTGATTTTTTATATCAAAAATTTCATCTAAATGAAGAATTTTAAGACTCACAAATTCTGGAATTCTAAATCTAGCTAAATTTATTGCTATCTATAAAGCTTGAACTGTGGCACATTTTGGTATAAGATTAATATTCAACAGTAATGAGTATATTTTCACCAAGATCTGTTTAAATGAATGCAAATGGTATGCGCAGAATATATCTAGTCAATTTGCCATCTAAGGCCTAAAAAAATGTTTTATTGGCGTAACCCAATCGACCCTAATATTCTGGACAATTGTTAGGACTGGAAAAAGCACCAAAATTTAGTGTATTGGGTGCTTTTTTTGAAAAAAAAAAAAACTGATATGGAATTGGGTGCTTTTTGCTGAAAATTAAACACAAAACCCTACCTACTTTTTCTATGTTACACCATGCAACCATTTTTGTTAGGCCTTATGTATGCCTAACAAGGAAACCAAGTTTTTAAGCATCATTGCTTTGGAACTGATCCGTTCAAAACCCGGTCTTCCTAACAGGCAGGTATCATTTTGTTATGCAGAGTGGAAAAAACTACTACATGACAAAGATAAATAGCAAATCTGATTGAAATAGAGATGCGGAAATAAGAGAGCGGAAACAAGAGAAAGTCTACAAAGTGGGGTATGAAATTGAAAATTTACGTCACCACTGGATTGGTGGTATGGTGATAGGTACGTAATAACACAGAATCATCCAAACACGTCAACAGAGAAGTGTGCCTAATGTTGTATAAGTTTCTAAAAGTCCAGAGGGAGGGCACTCAGATTTCGAGCTGTACACAACCGCGTTCAAAAATTTTTCAGACCCACCCTAAGCAAGTTTTGGTCCATTCTCAAAATCATGCCCTAAAAAAGTTTTTGCGACCTTATTTAAAAAAAAAAAAAATAAGTACCCTTAAAGGAGCTTGGTCCGATTGCCTTAACTTTTTTTCAAACTTTTTGAGATTTTGGTATCAAAATATTGCTCATATTTTTCTCATAACACGTGTGAAATTTCACGGCTTAGTTATGTTCCGTTTTGGCGATATGTAAGAAAATGTGTCTAATTATGGTAACCATAATTAGTTCTATACAGTAACGTATAGGAAGCTCTGAAATACAAAATTGCCCATAAAATCAAAACCGTTTGACCAATTCAGCTGAAATTTGAAATTTAGACCTCTTGAGTAATCATCTTTCATATGAAATTGAAAACTAAAATTTGAAAAATCGGACCAAGCTCCTTTAACAAGTTTTGGACAAAATTATGCCCTAAACAAGTTTTCATTTTAATTGTACCATACATCTGTCAAAGTTGAAGATATGACAAGAGAGCTTTAGCAACTTTAAGTTTTAAACCCGTAGAGTATATTATGAAATGTTCAGTATACTGGACTAATGACTCAATTCAGTGCAATGATGTTGCAATTATCTGGAAATGTATCTCACACGGTACCGTGCATCGGGATTTCAAACAGGGGAGTTCACTCTTTAATACAAAGGGTGCGGAGAAAGTTGGACATGGAATTTTGAAAAAGACCCTAAACACACCCTTTTTTACGAAAATGCTTGATTTCCGCCCCTTATCACGTCACGCGCGTGACGTGACCAACTGTGAAAAAAGCACCCTTTTAACGCATAAAACGGCTAAAAGTGGGCAACAAAAGGGCACTTTGACTGAGAAATGCAACTATCCAGTGGTCAAGTACTAGTGCTTGCACTAGCACAAATATATGGGCATTTTCACGAAAAAGTGGACATAAGAAAAATATTGAAAAAGGATGTAACTATTCAATGAAAAATGCTACCACCAAATATTTGGTATCAAAAGAAATCTATTTTGAAGCTCTTTAAAATGAACCTAATTTTGAAAAGACTGAACAAAGATGTCTATGAAATTTCTTTAAAAAACCTAATTTTTGGTCAAATTTCTTGATTTTCATAATGAAAAGTAGTAATTTTTATTTATTTTTTTCAACCCATTCTTGGTTTAAAATGGCTTAAATAAGGATCAAATTTACACATGAGGTTGTATTTTTTGTTACTGACCAGGCTTTACGGTTCAGTGCACCCAAAAATCAGCGGACAAATTGTCCTTCCGTTACCGTCCTTCCGTGACCATGATCCCTTCGCATTTCGCATTGTTAAAACATAACCGTAGGGAATATTTTGATGTGGAATGTGGCAAACTATTGCAGAAACACCAAGCAATGCATTCAGTAACTTTGAAATAAAATTTCTTCATAACTTTCATAAAAATTTTCGAAAATGTACTTTAGGTGAAAAACCATGTCCGTTTTGCTGTCCTTATGTGACCGACCTCATTAATATGCATATTTTGCGACAGAGGAATTTTTATGAAAAGAAAAAATTCCTGTTGAATATGAATGCTTTCAGGTATACTCAACTAAATATGGAATCAGTTTTATTTCATCAAATTCAATTTTGGCAATGTATGTGTTAAAAATACAGAAAAATTCTGTGATTGTCCTACAGTTACCGTGAAATGCCCATATGTAAAATCTTGCTATTCCTTAATTCACTGCCTAAAGAAGTGTATTTTTAATACATATACTCCCTATTTCTTTCTGTTGGGATTTTCATTTTATTTAACATACTAAGATCTTTCTCTATCTTATGACACCCATTCCTATTGATGTAAACATACTTTTATTACGGAGGACATAATTCATAAAACAGTCTACTTAACTTGTTCAGACTTGTCAAATTTCATTTTTACAAAATAGAATAGGAAAAAAATAGATTCTAATTACAAAATCATGTGATAGTTGTTTGGAAAGGATTCTGTCCAATATTAAGTTACGATGTTCCATTGTTTAATGATAACATGTTTATTGTTATCGTTGCTTTTATTTTAACTGGCAATAAATGGTGAACAATGTACTCTTAGCCTGAACTTCGTGAATTAAGAAACTGGAAATTCTAATCCCCCACATTCAGTCGCGGATCTAGAATCTGAATTTTACGGGGGCGGAGAGTGTGTTTTTCAGCTTTTATAACAAAAAATTGACCAAATTAGGCTAATTTTGAAGGATTTTGCCAATTTTACGGGGGGCGCCCGCCCCTTCCGCCCAACCCCTGGATCCGTGGCTGACATTGAAGGCTTCAATAGTCTGATTTTTAAAACTTTTCCACTTATCACTCCTCTTCTTATACTGTGTCATATAATTAGAGAATAAAAGATGGCGATTTATTGTTTTGCCTGTCATCTATTGTCTCATAATGGATGGGCGTACATAATTTTGAGTAATGGGTGCCCCCGCAGGGCGTGCCCATTACGAAAAAATAATGTACACCCATCCATTATGAGACGATAGATGACAGACAAAACAATAAATCGCCATCTTTTATTCTCATTCTTAGTCTCAAATTTGAGTCATTTTATAAACCAAAAACGCTGTAAATTATTGCCAAAAACTATAAACATTATCATTGGAAAAACGTACACCCCTATTCAAACATGAAATATTCCAAACCCAGTAAAGCTGTTCGCGCCGGATGTGTGCGTATACCTGCATCGCGCCGTTAATTTGAACGCGCGGCTCCACTGCGTTTCACGCTGAACGCACTGTCATTTATCGTCTAATAATGGATGGCCAAAATTCCTAATTAGGAAGTAAAATCGCACTCAGTGTCTAAGAGTCATGCATAATGTCATGTACTAATACTATGGCATGCAGATTAAGAATGTACCACATGTGAAATTACGGTCTCCAATCAAACACACATACCATGCATGGAATAATCTATGGGTTAGTAGACATTATCACATCATAGGCCAAACAAAAATCTATAGGACGGTGTAAACAAAAATCCAGTGTACGGTTTGCATTTACAAACAATGGGGCCCTGTACTTTGGATTTTCGTTTACACTGTCCAGTAAATGTTCGTTTTGCCTGTATAGTTACATATGCTATGAAACAAGTTGGTATACGAGTCAAATACATATGTTCACAATCGGAACAGGGATCACAAAATCACATTTTCTTACGATGGATGAATCTATGACTTATTTATAAATATTTCAAGTTTGTATTAAAGTAAAAAGGAATACTTTTTTGCAGAGATTGAAAGGAATATAGTCTAGAAAGATTTTGGCTTTATACTACCTAGCTTTGCTTTTGAGATTATCAGCAACGCTGCCCCTTATAAACTTAGCCTACAATTCTAGTTTTTATGCTTGTTAAAATCATGATGAAATGATTTTTTAAATTGGCCGAGATTGATCGTAATTATATGTACAGCTATGGAATTGGAATCTTTTACTACACCTCAGGAGTTTAGTTAACAAAGGATTAATGTCAAAAAAGTTAACTCAGATCACCGTTTTCTTATGAATCCGAATGCTCCTTCAGTGAAAACTTCGCTAATTGTGCGATAATAATATGAAAGTGTGGTTTTTCTGTAAATTGAAGGTGTAAATACTGGTATATATGCATGCACAGAAGCTCCTTGTTATTCAACCCAAGTAACTGTGTTGTTCACAGCAAGCAAACACACTGCCTTGAAATTGAGTTTCCATGAGGGAACCGATGCATAGCACCATCAATTACAACTTTGGTGCGAAAGCATTTTGTAAAAAAACTGAAACTCTTTGAATAGGTGTAGTATATGATAAAACACAACATATAAACCATGAAAATTTGTGTTTGGAATTCTACTAGATGTTCTCAACTATCTAGGTCAAAGTATATATTTCAAAGAGATAGGTCAGATAACATCAATAACTCCCAAAACACAGATTTTCATTCTTTATGTTGTGTTTGTTTTTAACATGGATTAGCGAAATTGGCATAAAACTACAAGATTGGACCTTTATCCCAATTTTGTTGCTAACGAGGTACGACCGCTATCTCACGGTAGCCATATCAAGGTTTCAGTCTTAAGGAATACCTTTTTCTGAAATAGTCAAGAAAAATGTGAAAGGAAGAGTAAAAGGAAGAAATATAAAGTTCAACATTCATGTTGCAATCATTCCCAATCAGAAAAGATATTGTGTCTATCCCATCATGCCTTGCTTCCTATGGGATCGTCATATACAAAATCATGTGAGTAGTTATTGATGAAATGATCCAAAATCCAAAATTAATTGCAACAATCTTGCTTTTTGGGCATGTTTCATGACTAACTAATCGCATAATTACTTGTACAAAATTTCCCATAGGAAGCAATGCATGATGGGATACACACAATATCATCTCTTATTCCCAATAGCATCAACAAATATAACCAACATTTATGGAAGTCCAGCACCTGCGAATTTAGCTTTGCTTGGGTTTCTATACAATGTTATTTTCAAGTTATGTAGTCTTTTGGAAAGCATTACAAATACACTGACCTAAACTTTTTTCTAATATGTATGAACATTTTAACTTTTAACAAAAAAAATAAATAAAAAAGACTTGAATTTCTACAACTGATAGTGATAAGTTTTGGAAAAAAATAAAAAATACATGTACAAAAACTGATAAGACCTTCCTTTACCAAATCTGGAAATAAATTATAATAAGCACTCCATACCTGTCAACATTTCCAAATTCTGATGCGGGAGATTAAAATGTATCAGTAATGTTTATGGACAACTGACATACGAGGCTCCAAAGGTACACCCAATTTTTTTAAGTAACTTTTGAAAACTGACAAGCAAAAATAAAGAGTCTCACAAGCGCACAGACAACTCACAACGATGTCATTTTCATTTTTTCAACAAAACGTAGGGTGTACATGGTCTGTAATTCACGCTAGCAGGTCACCGCGGTACATTTTTTTCCAAAGCGGGAGATAACGGGAGATTTTTTATTAAAAGCGGGAGAAATAGCTACCCGATTGGGTGGAGTACCTAAAATCGGGAGACTCCCGCCTAAATCGGAAGACTTGACAGGTATGGCACTAAATATTGGTAACTTGGCCCATATATAAAGGCTGCCGTGTGTTTGGTTATATCTGATGATGCTATAGAGTAGTACCCAACCATCCACAGTAAGTCACATAACAATTGTGAACTAGTCTATCATATCACAAATCTCATGCGGGAGGCCGGCCGGGCGGGCGGCCATCATTACCTAACCCTATTACCTAACTCTCTTGTCCCTTCCGTACAACGGACCAAAGAGTCCCTTGTATTCCTTTCCTATTAGAGAAAGTTATAAAAACAGAATCAAAGTTCATGCTCTATCAAAAGTGGAAATTAACAAATTTCAAAAGAGACCCAAATCATAAACAGAATAGGGCTAGCCTTAACTATGTTAAGCTGAATTCATACTTGTGATGTATTGGGTTTGGAAACGCACGGAACGTGTGTGCATTGAATTTTCAGCTCAAAACTACAATGTACACATGCTCCGTGCCTTTCCAAAAGCAATGCGTCACGAGTATGAATACAGCTTAAGAATTCTATATGAATTAAAACAAACATAAAACAAAGCAAAACAAAACATAAAATATATCTGGAGAGGATAGAAACAAATGAAGTATATGAAATGAAATGAAAAAACTAAACTAAATAATCTATAACTGTTTCCTTAAATACTTTAAAATTCCTTAATATTCTAAAATATAATACTTGAAGAGAAACAAAAGGGATGGCCGTAAAGAAACACAAAATATGAACTTAATTAAAACAAATAATTCTTAACTTTAGATTTGTAAATACAAACTTACGGTTTCTTCAAATATTTTAAAGGACTAATATTGGATAAACTTAAAAATGCCCAGGAGCCCAAATTTGTTGTTTGTTTCTGTGTGGAAATAGGCAAACATATATGTGAATCATGACATACTTGAGAAATAAGTCTTGCTTTCAAAAGACTCCTTCTTCTGTGAAGTTGCAATGTTCTAATTCCTTTCCATGACAGACACAATGAAACCAGCTTTATCAGACATATTCAGCGAGTTGCAAGAACTTCTAACAACCACCAAATATCGTCATGTGAGTGCAAAAAAGTCGTATCTGCAATGGCTGCCCTTAGTTATACTTATTTTACACCTTGTCACAAGAACACGAAAAATCCATCAAAATCTTCCTGTCTTATGTCAGTGGTTCTTGAAATGGTTCTTCAGGTGACGGTGTCACCTAAAGAACCATTTCAAGAACCACTGACCCAAGACTGGAAGTCATACAGTGTGCAATCCAAATTTATGACGTAAGGCAGCTATTGCAAATATGACTTTCTTGCACTTACATGACGAAATGTCATGACGCCAAATTTAAGGTACATGCACAGACAAAGGGCATTTTTTGTTCTCCAAGCTCTATTGCAAAACTAACCAAATGGCTATTACCAAGGCTCATACCATAATTACAACTAACCCTACTACCCCATATTTAACTGTATACCCTTACTAAGGCCTTACAGTTTAATTATGCAGCCCCCTTATTTCTACAACATTATTCTCACATGAACTTGGTTTTGATGACAAACATACATATTACATATAACTACCCCCACTACCCCATATTTAATTGAATATTTATACCCTTCTCTATTGTTTACTAAGGCCTTAAAGCTTAATCATGCAGCCCCTTATTTCTACAAAATTATTGTCACATGAACTTGGTTTTGATGGCAAACATACATATTATATATGAATGATAAGCGTGCAAGTCACTTGGGAAGATGGCTTGGTAGAAGACAAACAGAGAGCTAATTTCATGCATAATGATTGCTGGTTTAGCCCATTTATTTTATGCTGAGTTTAGACTCTAAACTTTGAAGTACAAAGTAAGAAATCAGATTCTGTTGCGAGATCCATAGCATATCCCTTGTATTCTACAACATTGTAACTGGTGTATTGTTTGTAATGTGTAAGAGACTAGCAATAATTGATTAGGATTGATTAAGATCAAATCACTGCGTAATAATATATTATGTGCATGAATCTTTCATGATTTGGGTATTTTTTGGCTAATATTGTTGCTACTGCAAGGACACATCTTGAACAATAAGCTGATTATTTAGCAAGATTGGGTACATAATTGTTATGATTAGAAAAATATGGACTAATTTATTTCCCCCATATGGCCATATTGGTTTCGTGCATTAATCGACTACTTAACTTTATACTTCAAGGCTTAGAGAATATATTAATAGAGACTAGAATTAACACCATGTCATTTTTCAAACATATGGGGGATGCCCCCTCTCACGAGAAAAATGAAGTTCAAAGTGATCTGGCTGTCAACGTATTATGACTATAATTGGCTATATATCCATATAAACAACATCATAACATGAAGCCATTGCCACACTTACAGGATGGCACCTGTGTACATTGCTTATTTTGTCATCAATGGGGGCTATTTGAAGCAAATCTTTCAAATCATCAGTCGTCATGTGAGTGCAAGAAAGTCGTATCTGCAATGGTCGCCCTAAGTTATATTTATATAACAACTTGTTGCAAGAATATGAAAAATCCCTCCAAATTTCTCTTGTCTTATGTTAGTGGCTCTTGAAATGTGACCCAGGACTAAATATTATACACCTACTTTTTGCACTCTCATGACAAAAATCAATTCTGCCATGATTCATTTTTCTCATGGGACCATTCTGTTGACAGTGGGCTCTAATCATAGAAATTAAAATTAGGAGGCTGTGCTTGCAACCATCTTGTTGTTGCTCATGGAGCAGGGTTATTGTACCTACAGATTAGCTCAGAAACAAGTCTGAGTGCTAGGCAGATCTCGTAAATCTTCACTTGATGTATGGACAGTGTGTACATTTTATTTCATATGCGCAAACCATGTGATCAACAGCACTTGTTTCTACTCAAGTATGCTTACCCTGGTAATGCCGATTTTAAGTTTAAGAAACCCGGGTAAGTCATCCAGTAGAAACACAAAATAATTGGTTTATTCAAAATCTGTGTAAGACAATTACCCGTGTATTATACCCACCTCTGGAGGTGGTAATTGCCGTTCAAATAACGTGTCGCAATCCAGTAGAAACTGTACCGGTTATGAGAATCCGATTATCACAATGCATCGCCGCGCAAAAGGTCAATCAACCTGTACTTTCCGTACATCCGGTGTACACGGTATTTCATCAAGTGAAACCAAATATAATCGGATTCTGTCGTAAGTAATAAACAGAGCAGTGTAAGTGCAACACGGTTTTCTTACACGGTAAACATGATCGATTTATATTTTACATTTGAGTAGAAACAGGCTAATTGCGACTTGCTCTGAGCTAAATACACCAACTTTCCAACAATTCCGTTTTCAAGATTCTTTGAGTGTGGCACGCACGACCATAAAATGTCGGCGGTACAATGACTCATCCTCCATGAGCGACAATCCAAGATGGCTGCCATCCCATACAATTTACAAGATGGTCAAATCAAAATTGCAACGAGCACCACTTCTCCTTTTTCAATTTCTAGGGTCTAATAGCTCTCAGCCAAAATTTATTTAGGCCCTGATGGAATCTAGTCTCTATTTCTTTAAGAAACCAATCCCTCAAGAGAATTTTTTAAAGCACACATATTGTATAATTTCCTTTCCACAATAAATATTTTATGAGAGAAGCCATCTAGTTACATAAGATAGAGACATAAAACAATATTCATTCTTAATAGAGACATGTAAATTCAACTTGACAAATAAATCTGAATTGTGTGAAATATTACTGATAATTACACGATGCAACTGCAAAAAGCTGCAACCAATGAGAAAGTCAAATTGAGGTTTATATCAAGATCTTTAAACAAAATATCAAATCTTTTTAGAGGATCTGGTGACTATTGTCAAGAAAATGTTAGTCAGACCATTGTTGTGGATAAACAACACAATCCGTAAAGTATAAGTCACTTTCTCAATCCTTATCTGGCTGACTAACCAATATTTCAATTTAAATTCCAAAATTACTGTCAATGTAATGTTCCATCCCAATGAATAACAAGAAGCTTGGGAAAGTTTCCTTAATCTAATTAAACAAACAAAGAAAAAAAACCAGGTATACGTACTTGGAATTTTCCAGTTTACGCCGCTCGTCCTGCATCCTCTGGCTCTCGTCAAACACCTGTTTTTCCTTCTCAAAGTCCCTCCTCTTGTTCTCAAGCTCTCTTTGCTGTTGCTCCAGGCTTTTCTTCATTTGTTCCAACCGCCGTTGCAACTGTAGTAAATTAACACCGATAATAAGAAATTGGGAGATTTCACACCACTAATAAACTCTCATGGACTCTACATGTAAAGCAGCCTAAAGGTCCGTTCATAGTACGCCGTACATATGAACAGACCTTTACACTGAAGGTAATTTTCTCATTTATAAAGCGACTGGTTATTTTAAACTTGGTCTTAACTGAAATGTCAAGACCTTAGCTCTTCGACAAATATGAAAAGTCATAGTGATGAACGCTGATTTTTCAAGCTTTTAACCCCAAGCTTGGCCTTATCTGAAAGATGAAGATTTTAGCTCATCAACAAATATGAAAAAATAAAAGGGCTGTTGATATTTTTGACCTACTGACTGTCCAAAGTATGCATGATTTTTTGCACCTGCTCATGACAGTGAAAAATTGTTTTAGACCCCTTAATCAAAATTCCCTAAAATACACTGACAACATTAGTCAAAATTTATTATTTGACTAAATATAAAAATTAGTCATACAGAGTGATGTTTTCATAATTCATGAAAAAATGATGTAAATGTCTTTGAAATGTTGAAAAACAATTTTTGGTGTTTAAAAAATAGTTTCCATCTTTTAATATTCAATTTGCAATTTGGTAATTATTATTTAATTAATAAATGATTAATTACATGAGTAATAAGCGAATATCAAATATGTTTACTGGGAGGTTTAAACAGGCTTACAGCACAAGAAACATACCTTTTTGATATTTCGACATGTAACACATGTCCTCATCAGAAGAAATCCTGTGATGTTGTGAGGATAGATGACCTTTTCTGACCTATGATGACGTCACAGGATTTCTTCTGATGAGGACATGTGTTACATGTCGAAATATCAAAAAGGTATGTTTCTTGTGCTTATAAGCATGTCTAAACATCTCAGTATGTTTATCTAACAGCACGTATGGACTTTCATTCGAGTATCAAATATGACGCATGACTAACTGAATGACGAATTAATATACTAATTTCTGATAGATATTCACCTTTATTTAGTCAGCTGCGATGACAAATCATGAATTATATTAGTCAATTAACTAATAATTAACTGATTAAAAATTGAATATTTAGAGATGAAAACTATTTTTAAACACCCCTTTCAATGTTGCAAAAAAATGAGTGTGCTTGAAATTCCCTTGGACCAGGAACTCAACTGACTGCTAATTGTCTTGTGGCAACCCGTGGCAGCTGATGCGGGCACAGTTGGTACCTGAGGGGGCTAATCAAGGTTCAGCAACCCTGGAGGTTGCTACAGAACCTGAAATGATGCTTGGTGTAGTATGGAGCTTAGGGACACAACATTAGATTTCCAGGGGGGAGCAGGAATTTGGGTTGGGGTGAATTTTTTTATTAGTCTCATTCGGGAGTTAATTTTTTCCCTGGATATTACCGTTTTTTTGCCTATTCCATGTTCAGGGGGAATTTTTTTCTTCTGCCTGTAGAGGGGGATTTTTTTCTGAAAAACTTCCTCCTGAAAGTCCAATGGTTTGTCCCTAATACAGTTAGTTCATTAAGAACAGAATTAGGTAAAACTCGAGTTGGGTCACAACCCCCCCCCCCCCCCCCCCTTCGGTAATCTAATGGTGCACCCCTTAGGCTGCGATCACATAGAAGTATACAGTATACGGTATTGGTTATACGCTATTCGATGGCTAAATTTTATACAGGCACGGCAAGCTATACGTTTTTTCGAATAGTGCCCTCTTATGTGACCCCGTAGCATCAAATTCACGTGTTCGATTGCATCTATAGGCGTGCCCAGGTGAAATCGTGCACCGTATACACGAATAGTATAGTTCTATGTGATCGCAGCCTAAGGCGCTGGAGCACAATTAGGCCACAACTTTGTGCGGCCAGCTGCAACCTGGCCACAGACTAAATTTTCCAAGATGGCAACCGTAGGCTTGATTATGCACCCCTAAATAATTTAAAAACATGTAATGATTATTTTACAATAATCTACCTACGTTCACCATTTTAAAAATTAAGGTTGTGACCAGATTGCGGCCGGCCGCACAAACATGTGGCCTAATTCTGCTCCAACGGCTCACTTGGGCCACCGTGGTCAGCAAACATTTATTTGAATATTAACCCTCATCTACCTAAGGGAATAGGGGGGTGGGTGGTTACCACCCCACCCCCCTAACCGATTGTCGCCAATTGCCCCAAAATGCTAAACAAAGTGACCCCGGGCATCTAAGTAATTGTTTTTACATCCTTTGCGGTCATTTTGATGAAAAAAGTTGGGGGCAAGCTTTTTTTTAACTGGCGCAAAAGCGCAAATTTGCGCCCGTGTAACGTCTAATTACCCCCGGATACGATGAAAAGTATAGTAAAGGGCGCAA
>JXSR01S001641.1:74954-91872 GCA_000969725.1 Ophiothrix spiculata
TAAATTCTTGAGAAAAATAGAAAGCTTAACATAATAATGAAATTTACTCTGATATTTTACTTGTCTTATTAGCACAAGTTTTTGATCACATTTTCATTTATTACATTCTATCGCAGCATCGGCACATTTATTTCAATTAAAGAGGGTGATGAATTCAACAGAGTGCCACAAGTTGTAATTTCAATCCTCTTGGCTGCATCGACAAAACTTATTGTCGACAGTGTCGCGACCGGGGCTTTGTCAACAATGCAAATGCTTGCCGATACCAGCCCTAGTGGAAACGAGTCCTTCAAAATTGTATATCACATTTGGCTGAGCCGTCAAAGGGTTAAATGAAATGAAGGAAACTTACATGTACAAGAATTCCTTTCTAGTTGGAGAAGTAGGGTTGTCCTGAATTCTTTTTTATGAGACCTACATAGTGTATCATCAATATTGGTTAAAACTGGTCAACAACACCTACTTTTTATGACGTATTTTTCGGTGATACCCATCACTGTCCTAAGCGGTCTAAATCTGAGTTCCAATTGATCCTCCTCTGAATCTCGCCGTAGATCGCGTCCTAGATGACCGTATTTCAAGATTTAAGACCGCTGAGGACGGTGATGGGTATCTGATCACCGAAGTTTATGTCATAAAAAGTGTTGTTGACCAGTTTTAACCAATATTGATGAATTCTACCAACACATATAAGAACATTCATTCACGGTTACATATGGTATGTTGTAAATTCTACAAAATATATATGAAAACGACTTGCTTCCAACGCAGGCAAGAACCATGATAATAAGGTACATTTTCTATAAAGACGTCCCCTGAAGTACCCACAGGAGCAAAGCCATTTACTTCTAAATCCACCACGTAATGCTTACCCTCTGCAATGCCCCATGGATATTGGCGACCTCTGACCCTTTTGCCACCAGCTTCTATAATTATATTACTACCTACAACAGCGAATGGTACTCTTTCCTGGAAAGAAACATTCACAAAAAACAAGGTCATTTATGTGGTCATTTTAACGAGTAAAAGAGTTGAATGGGATATGGTACAATTTTCCAATACAAGTATTTGAAAATAGAATACTGTAAACGGGAATATTTTCGCGAGCAGAATTTTTTGCGAAACCAGACAATCACGACCTTTCCGCGCGTGTTAAATTAGCTTTTTAAAGCTTCATTACATAGACCTGCACATAAAATTAATGTATTCGCGGGTTGTTTTATTCGCGGTTAGATGTTGCTTCGCGAAATTCGTGAAAATTAAACCCTCGCGAAAATAACCCCGTTTACAGTAGGCTATGTAAATGACACTAATACGGCAGGATAATAGAAAGAGATAAATGAGGATTTGAAATGAAATAATAAGGTGGGAGTTATCCCTTTTGAAAAAAAGAGAAAAATCTTTGAAAATAAATGGACAGAAAATAAAAGGAAAATCTCCATGAAATTTAAAAAAAAAAATGTAATGGCTTAAAAGTGGAAATTTCACATCCCTGAATTATTTAAAGCTATCACTTCAACAAACAATCACCCTTTAGGGGGTGTTTTGAAAAACTGTGGTCACAGTATGCCTGCAACATTATATTTGAGTTGCCCCCCCCCCCCCTGGAACAATTTAGAAGTGCCAACAAAACTCATACTAAGGCCAAACGACTATATTGTAGTCAGTGTAAACCAAAACCCAGAGTGGATGGGCCACTCGTTTGTAAATGTATCCCTCAGCTTGTATTTTGCCGAATGATTTTTGTATGACCTATAGTAGAATGAGATGGTTATCTATGCAAATGTGTACTGTATTTCAGCCCTTTTTTAACAATGACATTGTCTAAATTGCACAATGCTAAGGGGTTTTTTCCAATCAATGCATCATTGGGGTATCTATATTGTGCACAACAACTTCATCTGACATTAATGCTCTGGTGATGATACACTGAGTCAGCCTGGAACAAAGCGTCACAACATGAATGAATTAGTGGAGATTAATACCAATGCCATGAAAATATTTCAAGAATTATGTTAGTTATTTATAAGCAAATAATATGAATTTCCATTAGCGAATAAGTTTGTATGAAGTAAATTACCGAAGAATCCCCAATAAATGATCGAAATCTAACTAGAATGCTTTGAAGCCATGTTATACTGAATAGATTTGATTAGCTGATCATAATGCAAAGGACAAAATAATGCTGTATCTCTACATGAAAATTGATGAAACCAAGAAGCACATTGGCAGTGAGTATATCTACCGTATTCATAAAATATCTTAACATGGCGGATATTATCAGTCAATTTTTGAGTCGTTTTATTCAGTAAGTAGAAAAAATATTACCATGCTTAATCCTAACATTACATTTAAAAATAATACTATACAGTGTGTCCCAGAAAGAAGTTATCAAGATTTCAATGCCACATAATTCAAAAACTAAAATATTCCAGACACTGAAAGTTAATGACAATCATGCCTAATGTCTATACTTGCTTTGGTGCAAAAATAAAGAAAATCCATGCAATAATTATCTAGTAGAGAGCGTTGAAAGCTCCAAAGGGCTTTGGACATTTTTCCCAGTTTGGAGAGGTCGTATAAAATCCAGCGATAATTTGCAGGGGAAGTATGCGAGCCAGGATATCATCTTTACCAACATTTCTGTTTTGTTTCGCATGTTGCTTTTCCTTGATGATGCCTTGGAGTCTTAATAAAGGTTCAGTAGAATGTAAATTCGGCTTCTACCTTGGCATCCACACGCTACTTTTTTGCAGTTCCTTCTGTCATCCGATACCATCAGCTTTTTATTTTCTGACATTTTTAAGATGGAATACTTGTGCGATAGGGATATCTGGCTCCTGGTAATGTTAAATAAATATTTCCATTGTTTCAATGATACTTACACTTTCCAGGCATTGGTCAATCATGATACTCTTTTCTCCATGGACAAATGAGGTGTTATGTTTGCTTTGAATTACCATATTCCTACAACCACTGCTATCAGGGTACCAGCCCTTTAGCGTACTTTCAAATTACCCGCTCAATGATTTTCCTAAACGATTACCTAATAAAATATTAAATGATTTTTGCAGATGAAAAACCAGATTTAGGTTAATATAATCTTGAAAACAAAGACACTTATAATTGGACAAATATTATCATGACTATGTCTGTAAAGATGACGTTCTTGTTGCATGGTTATGCTGTTAATCTCCGTTGAATTTTTACCTAAACTGGGAAAAGTGTCCAAACCCCTCTGGAGCTTCAAATGCTCATTTCTAGAAAAGTAATGCATGAATTTTCTTTTCTTTTTTCACCACACAAGGTCAAGACTTCTAGCATGATTGTCACTAAGTTTCGTTGTCTGAAACTATTTGGTTTTTGAACTGTGTGGCGTTGAAATCTTGATAACTTCATTCTGGGACACACTGTAGTTTCTTAGCTAAACACTGGAACCTCCCATACCCAAAACATCAACCCACTGGAGTGCACTCATTCTTCCCAGCTCTACACTGATTTAATGCTCTTACCATCCCTCACACTTCTAGGCATTTTCTTGAGATTCCTCCTTGTTAATGATTTTCATAGGATTTTATAAATATCCAAAAATCACAATTATCTAAGTAAGCTACAAAATAGAAAAACAAAATAGAAAATAAAATTTCCTACTACTCAACCTACAAGTAAACCTTTAAAGGAATCGAGATGTGAGATACATAATAACAAACACTTTATGTTGTCTGCAACCCTAAGTGTGATCGTGACGATTGACCTGTTTATGAATTGCAGCTCACATAGCTAAACATATCCATGTGTTTTTAACATAAAACTTCCTCCATAATATTTATTCTGATGCTATGAATCTTGAGAGTCATGTTTAAAGATAGAACTAAAGCAAAATAACTAAATTACATGTCATTTCCTAGTTCTCCCATGTACTATAGGTGGGCAGCTTGGGGTACAATTTGAACAAAATGTTCATGTTGTGATAAGAAATATATCTTCAATTGTAAAGATATTTTTAGCATGGACCCTGCACTAGATTGAAGCGACAATTTTTAAATCAAAATTCTTGTTGCCATAACTATAATATCTCCATTTTGCAGTCCGGATTTCAGAGCTTGAAAGAAGGCACATGGTTAGGATTGGTGCCTGTCATCAATTTCAAGCCTGTAAACTGTTGTTCAATTGTTTAACTTGATAAATTACCTGTATCAAGTCTGATGCAAGACTTACAAATAAATTGTACGTAACTTAAGAGGGAATTAATAATATGAAACATAAGCCGTGATTTCAATCAGTTCGGCGGAACTCACAATTCGGATACGTATCTGAATTTAGATACCCGTATCAAAATTTTGATATTCGTACCTGAATTTGGATTAAAAACAGCTAAAACAGGATATTAGCTGAAATTAATATTCAGCTTCGCCGCGCATCATAGCGGTATGTATTAAAGTCAATAACATCATCATCATTTGTCATCTAATTCTAACAAAGTTTTTGCCAAACTATTTTGCTTTCTGTGATCAGTACATGTTTTGAAGCTGTTCCGCTGGAATTGCATAGATGGAAATTACATTTTCACTGATACATTTATCGTAGACGCAAGAAAGACTTTCTACATGTACTTGCCAGTTTACGCTATTGATTTGTTACCTGCGCAACGACAGGGGTGTCAGAATTCAAGTACCCCTCCATATCCTAATTCTGATATGGGTATCAGAATTTTGATACATGGGTATCCAAATTCAGATACGCATCCGAATTGTGAGTTCCGCCAAACTGAAATGAGTTGGCAAAAGTTTCAATTTCAGTATTCAACTGCAAGAGAATACATTCTCTGCAAAAATTATAAGTCTTTTGTCCTGCCTTTTATTATCTCTACATAAATAAAACACAATATTCTTTCTTTCCATTCATGCAAGTTCAAAACCTAGAGTTACACACATAATGTATTCATAATGGGGGAGTAATCAATCTTTAAATGTTATATGCCAATCAAGTTTAGCTGCCGGATCGGTTTTGAACTTAGAAAATTGATAGTTCCTTCCTATGTGTGGGTTGACAGAGCAAGTTGTAGCTTTTAACATTTAAGATTTACAAATACTATCCCTGGAAAATTTACCAAAATTGAGATCCGGAGGAAGGTGCGATTCTAAAATTATACCCCTGCTCACTTGCCTAATCATGAGAGCAATACATGCTAACCTGTATTTTTGTATCCTTAGTTTAATACGATTTTGCAAAATGGTTCCATAAATTATGATCCACTGTGGAATGACAACAATATAACTGGTATCACCTTTGTCAGGATTAACAGGGGTGTGAGTGACTTTTTTTAAGAGGATTTTTGCACAAAACAAGGAAAAATACTGAAAATGCAAAAAATGGACTGAAAAACAAAAAGCTAAAATGTTGCCTTTTAAAAATGAATTTTTAAAATGAGGAAATCAGCAGATTAAATGAGGAAATTTCACACCCCATCAAATTACAGACTGAAGCTCCATATGGGCAATCAAATATGAGAAGCATATATATCACGTAATGTATGACTTGAAACGTCAACTAACAGATGAACGGGAGTAGAATAGGGTTAGCAGGTTGACTAACCCTCCCTCCCACCCCACTCCTTAACCCTAAAAGAGCCAGGGGAGGGGGGCTGAATCCGCCCCCCCCCCCTCCAATGGATTCGTGAGGGTCATAGCTATCCACCAGTACCCTACACTTGATGTTTCGTCAATCGGTTTCCGAGATCGTAAGAGGGGGTGGACCCCCCCGGCTGTGAGGTGGGTTGAAAAAGCCCGGCTCTGTAAGGGTTAAACTCCCTGAAGAGGAAAATTGATGAAAGAAACAGAGATGCCACTGATTTGATTGAAAAAAGCCATCAATTCTTGAAAGATACTCCGAAAATATATGAAAATATGTTAATTTGAGATCATAAAAAAACCTGAAATCATGGTTTGAGCTTCTAAAAAACCTGATTTCAGGTTAAAACCTGAAAAGTGGCATCTCTGAAGAAATATATTGAAGACTCGGTGTTATCAGGATGAAGTACTGCTAGCTTTACTGATACTCCTGGCACCCACTCATAAATGAGGTAAACAGAGCAGAATCTGAAAATGTCTTCCTGATCTCGTATTGCTGATTTTAACATAAAATCTGAATGCAATAAAAACAGTTCAATTTGTGATTGAATCATGCCAAAAAACCCAGTACCAAATCTAACAAAAGAAAATATTAGGACCTTCCCATCATGCAATGTTTCTAATGGGAATTTTTGTATGGGTTTAGAGTCCTCTCATTACAATCCGTATAAAAATCATACTGGAAGCACGGCATGATGGGAAGGTCCAGATATCTTCTAAATCTAACATTCTCTACAAGCAAACTGTCATCATGCAAACTTGCCAAGCAGTTAATATAAGCATGCAATCCAACCTAAGAGAAACTAATAATACAACCATGACTAAACTACCACAAGGACTACTTGTGATTCCATCCAAACAACAAACAGGAAAAAACACACTATATTCACAGATTGTGGGCATGCATGCACAGATCGCTTACACTCATCACAATCGTTATGTAACATGTGAGTGCAAGAAAGTCATATCTGTAATAGCTGCCTTATGTTACATTTATTAATACCTATAGTCACTAGAATGTGAAAAATCCCACAAAATGTAACTGTCATATGTCAGTGGCTCTTGAAATGGTTCTTCAGGTGATGGTCACCTGAAGAACCATTTCAAGAGCCACTGAACCAAAACTGGAGATTATACAGTGTGCAGTCAAAAATCAATGACAAAATGGCAGCTATTGCAAATACGACTTTCTTGCAGTCACATGACCATATAACATGTGTGCACATTGAGATATATACTGTTAGACAGGATTGACTAAACTTTCAATTTCACGCAGATTGATTTGTTAGGGTTGTATCTGCAATTACAAGCAACATTCTTTATATCTTCAACTTAATTAAGATTTTGATTTTAGCAAAGATGTTCCTAATATTATGCAATATCACACTTATTCAAAATTTTTAGTTTTTATGTTTTCAGTTTCTTATGAAAGTTACAAATCATGGTGCAAAATTTTTTGTTCTGCTGACATGTAATAAGACAGTTGAATAACGGACTGAGCGAATTGTTCCTTTTATTTTTTTTCTTTAAACAAAAATGCCTCTAAATTTTAAAGGAAAAATTGCTTGAAAATGATTCCTCAGAGTTCTGAAAGAATTTCTCAACTGTTTAAGGCAGCGCATTTGCAAAAAAAGGGGTGTTTTATTACCATTAAAAAAATCAACATCATGAGCACACAAATTTGTTAAGTAAAAAATGTGGCAATATCGGTTGTAAAAACCCGGAAGTAGGGACAGTTTTTGCTTAATTTCCGAGATCTCGACCTCATAAGGTCACAGCAACACAGAGGTAGTTAAAAAAAATCAGGGCCACAATCTCGTTTATGAACATCAAGGATCACTTTGCCACAACTTGAAAGAAAATGGTCTGAAATCAATTGGTTTTTTTTAGCATTTTGCTTTGAATTTGTTTGAGAGGAACATTTATTGGAGTAGCGGGGGGGTTTGTTATTAGAAATAATACGTTAAGATATATTTCCATAATGAGTTCACTTTTGAGCCAGATTAAATATGGTCTTTAGGCTTTTATAACAGTGATTATTTAAGGTCAGTAAACGGCAAAAGGTTGCTCTCAACTGTAATTTGTCAACTGCAAGGTCTTTACACAAGAGGATCTCACTTCTGAAAGTGAGTCGTCAAGTGCGAGTCACGTGTAAGATTTCTTGTGGTTTAAAACTTGCACTTGCAGTTCATTCATTTCAAAAGCGATTCCTTGACTAGTGCGTTTCCATAGTCGCTCACCTGCTAGTTCAACTTCAAAAGAGTGTACCTTTTGAACCCAGGAGGGGTACTTAGTACAAAAAGTGATTATGGGGATGTGCCGCAAACTTGGGTAGCAAAATCAGGCTGTCTGGTATGCCAATGACTCCTTTTTCTTTGCAAAATGTGGTATTTTGATGGGAAGGTTTTTCAAAATTTCCTGAAATTTGCACCAAAATGGTGCAAATTTTGAGTTTTCCCCCTAAATTTCAAATTTGTGCCAAATTAGCATAAATTTTCGCAGAAAATTTCAATTTTGTATAAATTTGACTCCAAAATTTGGGCATTTGGTATATGGATGGGTTCCTTTTTCTTGAAAATTGGTATATACATGGGTGGTACTTCAAATTTCCCAGCGGCACACCCCTACCAATACCAACTTTGAGTACCCCCTCCCCCCGGGCTTTTGAAGGTGAGGCTGTCATGGAAACACGCCTAATAATGGCATGTGAGGTTGACAGAAACTAGGCCAATATCTGTTCTGATCCTAGGGAAGGAAAGAGTGCATCAAAACACTTCCACTGTGCTACTTTGTACCAGGAGGGTTCAGTCAATTTGTGGCCTTATGTAGGAGATAAGCTATGGGTAGGTTTTATTATCTTATGTAGGTAAAATTTGACTGATTAATATGCAAATATGCAAACAAAGTACTGAATTTGTAAATATGGAGCTTGTGCTGATAGTGGATGTTTTCAAATATGTGATGGCTCACCCCGAAAGGGGGGACTTTGAAGATGATATAAATTTTGATTTTTATCATTTCATCTGTTAAAGCATTTTCTTAGCTTTAAAATGACACCTTACTTGTTGAAATTGATCAAGGTGATCACATTTTACAACAGAAAATCTGCTGGAAATTCTTATTATTTTCTTTATTTTTTGCTGCCTATTTTCATCAGTTTCTCAAAAAGTGTTCGGTCTCAAAGTCCCCCTTTTCGGTGCGAGTCATCAGATATAAAATGATCTTATCTAAAATCAACAAAAAAGCAATTCTCTAGATTCTGCAATAATTGCAAAACAGAACCTTTCTAAAAATGTAGACGAGTAGTCTCCATCTTTCAATAAGATAAATATTTAGGAGAAGGGTAGGGTGAATTTTGCTACGGAAATTGCTGTGTATTAAGTAATAAATATATAGGTCATATAAAGGAATACAGCCTGGCATCATGCAACACTTCGTGGGAAACCAGCCAATGCCAACTGAATAAGTTGCATTAAACTCATTTCCATACTCATAAAATCCATTTTTATGTGACTGTTTGGCAATAAATACTTGGATGGGAATACATCCAGGGGTACAAACATGTCCATCATGCAGGGCTCACTTCAAAAGGAAAATAAGGGAAGCAAAATCATAGGAGTTACGAAAAGTGTTGGCTCACAAGAGAAGATATCGTGTGTATCCCATCATGCATTGCTTCCAATGGGAAAATTTGTACAAGTCATGCGATTAGTTAGCGATGAAACATACCCAAAATGCAAGATTACAACAATCAGCTTTGATTTGTGGGTATTTTATCACAAACTACTCACATAGTTTCTTATACAAACAATCCCATAGGAAGCAATGCATGATGGGATACACACGATATCTTCTCTTTTGCTCACCATTGACTTGATTCTTACGTCGGTATGCCCAAAAGAGGTTCAAGATTTACACTGGGTTTAAGTCAAAATTACAATTGCCATAAAAGGACCTTTTGAACCATATTTAAACTGCTATAGCTTTAAAATATTGAAGATTTAACAAAAAATCTTGCAAACAACACAAAATGACAATATTGGTTATTAGGGAAAATATATTTGGCTGTGAAACAAAATTTCACTTAAACCACCTGGTCTAACTCCTAACCTCGTTTGTGCACACATACTTTAGTCTCTACCACAGTTATGATTACTATTTTTATCATGTGTTCAATTACAAAAGAACCAACAAATTTGAGACATAGAATCAGAAGACTAGCCTAAAATAACTCCGGGCAAAACACAAGACATAACATTTAACATCAGTGCAAAGGAACACATTACATGGGATATTTCCAAAAACAATGACCCATTGGTAACATCAAGAGAAGATATTGTGTGTATCCCATCATGCATTGCTTCCTATGGGGAATTTTGTACAGTACAGTTGCATGATGGGATACGCACAATATCTTCTCTTTGTAACATCAACAAACATCTATACAATGGCAATTTACTCTGTTTATTGCCAGTTTTAAAATGATGAAGGGCGTCAAATTCAACAACCTTGAAGTTGCTGAATTCAACAACATTGACAGAGTAAATCCAAACTATGTAATGTTGCGAAAGGGATCACAGTACGGAAACACCCAATTACAATGGGAACCACCAAATAATTTTACCTGTGGTTTATACACTCTTTTCCCAAACTGGAAAGCAAAAGAGACAATATTTACTTATAAATTTATTTAAATAAATTAATTAATTTTAACTAATCATCGTTTCTCTTTACAATTTTGGCCATGCTCTGAATATTTACAGCTTTTAGTATGATAAATTATAATTAGATGGTAAAAAAGGTAAAGGGGAAGGCATGTATTTCACAGGTTGGAGTGCCCATCTCTCTTTCGAAGCGATTGGGCCAGACTCCACATTTTTTGTTATATTTGCGGTGAGGGGATCGCTACACCTCCTTCCCTGCGAGTCTGTTACCTTCCCAGCATTGAAGAAAGCCGGTACCCATTTGAAACCTGGGTGGAGAGGAGCACAAAAGGGTAAGTATCTTGCTCAAGGACACTACACACGCCGCCCACTGGACTCGAACCCACGACTCTCAATGTCCAGTGATTAACAGTCGAGGACTTATCCGCTAGGCTACGCATGTCCCTTACGATGGATTAATAAGTCAAAATCAAGTGATTAGTATTAGGTGTATTATTGGAGTCAATTTTTCCCAATTCTATCATAAAAGTTCAAGAAATACAATCTACTCTACAATTAATGATAATTGGTCTCAAGCTGATGAATTACTGCATGATATTAAAACTTTTGTTTGATTATAATTACCAATTTGGCAATTTTTGAATTAATTATTAGTGCGTATCAAGCATGAAATGAAGATTAACTAATTAGCATAATCAGTCTAATGATTTCAAATATTGAAAAACAACTTCAAATGAAATATCAATAAATCAATTCAATGTAAAAGATATTAACTGAAATTATTATTTAGCATTTCATATATATCTCTACAACAAGAGTCACCTGAAAAAAGAAATAAATTTACTATTTAATTTAAATAAACATTGATAAGAAAATTAAAAACTAGTGATGATGTTTTATTTGTGATTTGTATTTCTGCTTTAGGACAGCAGCGCATGTGAAGCAATTATGTAATCCGATGTACTAAGATCAATTACCGAATTTGTGTTTTCTGTTCAATTATTTAGAAAATTACATTTGAAATATACACATTTACAAAATATACACATAAAGACAATCAATTACACAAGAAAAACATGGACATGTAAAATGACTTTAAATAGTCAAGGCCATAAATCCTCAGAGAGTGTTATATTAAGACAAATCCAGAGTTCAGGGCCCTATTGTTTGTAATGCGACTTGCACCATGCATTTTTGTCCGAGGAAAATGGCACAGACTTTAGAATCAGACCTAAATATCTCACTGCCACCTCGATACTTAACTTTTATAACTATACATGAGAGGCAAATTAAAAGTGGGGTATAAAAAAAGTTGGCCACATCACATACTGGCGTGTTCGTAAATTGTTACAATCAACACTATCTTCCTGTTTCTACTCACGAACGGTTGCCGTGTGTTACCGGTTGTCTTTGGGTGTTTCCGATTGGAGTGTCCAACAGAAACTGGAACGGGTGTTGAATTTTCCAATTTTCAATCGGAAACCCAACGATCGGTAACAACCACCAATTTAGGTGGTTCTTGCCCGGTGTCTTCGGATCAAATCTGCAGGAGAAACAGGAACGGTTGCCAGTTGCGATTGATCCGGAAGTACGGAAAGTAGAGGTAACAAACTTTCTTTGGGTAACACCACACCAGCGCCATTGCGCTGTTGTTTACCTCAAAATAAATCACCCACAATTCCTTGTTTTGACCCAAAGCTGACCTAGACCTAGCAGGTTTCCCCACATCCAGTTTATCAGCTGTTTACAAGGTTGAGTGGTACTTCAATCGCCTTTTCCTTGCCAGTAGAAACTTGAAGGGTGTTGATGATCCAGATCACGAACACCCTCTAAATAGCGGGTAAGAAATGCTAGTTGTTAGTGGATACTCAGTAGAAACACGCAGTATAATTCAATTCAATTTTTACATTACCTTTAAGTGGGAAAATATCATATTAGATCCAACTCACGGTTATAAAAACCCGGGATTTACAAATCAAATTAAATGATAGGGTTTATTGTAACAATTGTTCAACAATTGAGGTCACACAAGGCAGCTATTTCGGGTATGCCAGTATGTGATGTGGTCGATGAAAAATGGACTGAAAATATAGGCTAACAGCTAATGTTTATCTCAAAGGAATGTTGAAAATGAAGATATCAGCTAAAAAGAGGACCCCTCACACACTGTTCATGACTCTTTTCAAATTTAGAATAAATTGAAGAAAAGAAGGATATTCTGGTAGATTTCTTTTACAAGAATTGTTCTTGACAAACTTGTGACCCCAGAATGACCTAGCAAAGATCGGAAGATGCACCCTGCAGAGAAAACACATCACTCATTTATAATTTCTAGACAATTTCATTGGTTTATTACCGTTCGATAGTTTTTACCATCATCCCCTCTGTACGATGATAATTATCACAGCACTGAACTTACATACGCGTGCGAAAAGTTGTGGAGTCACCACTTTTTCTAAGATCAACTAAACCTTTTTTAAATGATACTTAAGTTATCAGTATTCTGAGGTTAAAAAATTATAAATGAGTGTTATAAAACAAATATTAACTGCCTTAATTTGTGTAATGGTAGAAATATGATATCATCACTCACTGGAAGATGTATTGTTCCATTTCAGTCGCCATTATGGTTCGCGAAATGGAACAATACCTTGTGGTGCACACTCATAGTCAGTTAATATTTGTATACTATTCAGACTCCAGGCAATAACATAACTCAACCTCAATCAGTGCTTGTAATTTACAAAAATATTTGTGTAATGCAATAATGTGCACATATATGTATGTAACATACTATCACATGATGGTAAAACAAGTTTACATCTGGTCATGTTCAACCAATGTCATTGCATTGAGTCAAATAGATAGCTACATGTATGTAGCCTCTTGAATTGTTATTTGTAAAAATAGTTTACGTAAACACCTGTTGTTTGTTTGCCAACTAATGGACTGATCCCTGTCAGGTGCATTACATTGTAGAGAAGGTTTTAGGATAAGTTCAATAATGACACGACTTCACAATGGTGACAAATTATATTAGGAAACAGAGTTGTCGGCATGAGTGTAATGTGGGTGGATTATGTTTAAACCCTACCTACCCCCCAGGGACGTCGGAAGGAAAATAAAAGTGGTGCGGCCCCCGGTAAAAATGCGGCCTGTGGGCTCTTAGTTACCAAAAATAATGTGAATAAATTAACAACTAAGTCCAAGAAGATAATAGTTACTAAAAAAAGGAATTTGTACAGTACTATTTTTTGGTTATTATTGCCAGGACTATAATAAAACACATCAAAATATTCTTTTTAATTTTTTCTGGCTGAAAAGTGGTGCGGCCAAAGCCCACATGGTTCCAACACCCCTGACTACCCCAAATTTAAAATCTCCTTGGATATCTGTACATCCAAAATGTGCCTGAAAATATTTGTCATTATCAAAGTAATTAAAATGGAGAACTGGTACTCGCCAATATTTAAACCCTATGGGATGGTGGCCATCTTGGATTGTCGCTCATGGAGGGCGAGTTATTGTATCTCTGGCATTTTACTGCTCCCCATACCATACTTTGAGTCTTCGAAACGTATTAGCGTGACAATTTGGCGTACCCTGATCAGAACAAGTCACAATAGATGCAGTTTGAAATGCAGTCACATGAAACAAAATGCACACGCTGTAGGCCTATATGCGTCAAGTGAAGATCTACGTGATCTGCCCGGATATAGAGCCAATTTCCTAACATATCTGGAGGTACAATAACTCTGCATCTCTGATTGCGGCAAGCACAGCTCTGAACTTGAAGTTTTTATAGAGTCCATCCAATACCAGTCACTACAATCATGTAATGCACCTAGCAGCTTTGTTGTACTTCTAAAGCGCTAGATATACTTTGTCATTTTTGTATTCATTTTCATTCAGAATTTTTCTCATGGTGATTGGTTTTTAAGAATGGAGTAACTGTTAATTGTGAATGAGAATTTTCATTCTAAATTTTCACATTATGAAGAATGTATTAAATGGAGACCTATTTTTCACCCCATTGCACATTTTCAAGTGCTTACTGATGGGTAGTATAATGTTTGATATTGATTCTACGGCCTAGATCTATTCATAGTAAGCTAATCTCATCTTGCAATGATGGTTATGATTTACACAATGGTGTAATTGTACGTAGGAAAATGTTAATTCAGAATGAAAGTTTACACCATTCTTAAAAACCAATCACCATGAGATAAATTCTGAATGAAAATGTCTACAAACTACAAAAATGACGAAGTATATCTAGAGCTTATCCCCTTTAAAATCAAACCTGTTAGAGAAACCCGACATATGATGAGAACCCATTGAAAAACTGATCTGATTATCTTACAATATAATTACATTTCCTTTATACAGCAATGCAATGAAGAGAAAAATGAGAGTTTGTTAGTAATCAGTTCTAGCTATATATGTTAGTTTACTTTATTGCATGGTTAAAAGTATGCTGCAAATTGTGCTAACATTATCTGGATAGGAAAAGTAAGACCTCTACAACATGGAAATATTGGAGTCTGGACACTGCAACAACAAGTAAAAGATATTACTGTTTTGACATTTGTTACAAGGCTACGTTTTTTAAAACAAAGCAAAATTACCGATGCAATATACAGAGATCAATTTTAATTGTTTTGGAACTAAATGCTCAGACAAATGTCCATAGGTGTTTAGCTATATAAAGGCATTATTTTTCAGACCCTGAACTTTGGAATAAATTTCCTAAAAAGGTGGCTTACATAATTTATCCAGATATGTTAGCAACAATTATCAAAATGCAATAGCTGTGATGAATGGGTTGAGATGGATTATAGGGTTAGGTAACTACCTTAAGACTGTTTGGAGTGTGCTCTTTCTCTTTAGGTCCGTTTCTCCGCTATATATATGATCACACAAAGACAACATAGCACAAGGATGGAGAGACAGGGTTAAAGGTCAACAGGAAATAAAAGGTCAAAGGTATAACAAAAGGTCAACAAAATAGTAGAATATGGTGGGAGTTTAGGTTGAAACAAGGAAATGGGGAGTACGCATACAAAAACAGGCAAAAGGAAAAAAACTTTAAGGTCACACAGAACTAAGATAACTGAAAAAGATAAAAGGCTGGGTGCAGTTTTTGATTGATTTGAGAGTGAAATTTCAACCAAGACAATTGCAATATGCTTATGTGTAACAATTAAAGTATAGCACAGTAAATATATGAACTATGACTTGTATCCTATATGAATTCCCAGTATTTAAGTGGAAGAGGTGTTAAGATGGTGAAATTCCTTTAAATCCATGTGCATAAAATATGGACTTGGGGTACCTTCAGAAAACTTGCACACCACCTTGAAATGATGAACTGATTTTTAGTTAACACTACCACCCATTTGTAACATTGTGCTAAATTGCACCTCACAAGAAAAGTATTTGTTCAAACATGACCGCTTTCAGATTTTGTTCTCAATGTCTTGGTTGGAGATTCACTTTAACATTCAATTAATAGGAATATATCCATGTCTAAATACTTAAGTGCATTATTAATCAGATCCTAGGAACTTAATGTTTTCCTCGTTATTATCTACAATACAAATCCACTAACAACATAGCCTACTGATCGCATAGCCCAGTAACCACCCCTCCCTTTTTTTTCGGGAGGGGCGGTTAGTCTGCTATGCGATCAGTCGGCTATATAGAACTCAGGCTTTCTAGTAAGTGGTATATGATGTGATACTGGACGCTATAGTGGATTAATATTGTGGATAGTAACACGGAAAAAAGATCCTATGATCGGACTAGGCATTATTGGCTTCGGGTACCAATTTTGGTATTCAACCATTCTGTGAGGGAGATTATACGGTGCTTTATTTAAATTTGGGATCAACGCTTTATGGTGCTTTGAAGGGAGTATAGATTTTGCGTAAAAATCATTTGAGTGGAGAGGTGCAGAACAAATTAACAAGAGACAACCGAATATGTAGATTTCGTGTTTCTGGTGGGAAGTCATTCTTAACTGAAATTCCAACCAAAACACAGTTATGCTAAACCCTAATTTCACAAACTTAAATTGGATATGATGACATACCCATTATACAAGTCATGCAAAATCACATTACCGATCGAATCACTGAAAAATGATCGAGTATTTCTATTTTGTGTTCATTTATAAACTTTAAGCTTAAAATTTGAGCAGAGCACTATCACAACTTCAAAGCAATTCTGCATTCACTTTAAATCATACATTCCATTGTTTATAGGATATCTAAATGATCAAAATCGAAACGGGCTTATCAAGTTGACATAATCTATGGGACAAAAAATAAACATCAAATTGAAACGGATATAAATTGTTATCAACATGCAATTATGGAAATCAGTTAGACATATGATGAGATTAAACTAGCAAATATGATTACTCATTGATTATTCAAACAGCCATAAGTTCAATGACCTAAGGTTACTATCTATTAATTCAAATGTCTCATGAAATTATGGCAAAGCCTTTAAGCTTAATTAATTAAGCATACAGTTAATCATAACCAAATCAAAAACATGCAACTTGCTAAAAATGTATCACCTAAACTTGGGTTTTTAGAGTTCCAAATATCTATATTT
>JXSR01S001641.1:96155-109073 GCA_000969725.1 Ophiothrix spiculata
GTACCCAACTAGAAAAGAAACACAACAAAATGCAACGGTAAGTCAAATTTGGTATCTATGTGGTCCAAGATTGGTACCCAACTAGAAAAGAAACAGATCAAAATGCACCGGTAAGTCAAATTTGGTATCTATGTGGTCCACGATTGGTACCCAATTAAAAAAGAAACATCAAAATCCACTGATAAATAAAATTTAGTGTCTATATGTATGTGGTCTAAGATTGGTACCCAACTAGAAAAGAAACACAACAAAATGCACTGAAAAATAAAATTTAGTATCTACATCTATGTGGTCCAAGATTGGTACCCAACTAGAAAAAGAAACACAACAAAATGCACTGATAAATAAAATTTAGTATGTATGTGGTCCAAGATTGGTACCCAACTAGAAAAGAAACAGATCAAAATGCATCGGTATTAAAGTCAAATTTGGTATGGATCTATGTGGTCCAAGATAGGTACCCAATTGGAAAAGAAACAGATCAAAATCAAACTGATCATGTGGTCCAAGATTGGTACCCAAGGGTTTTAAAAATAGTTAATACAGTGATCTTGAATGACCTTGATGAACTCTGGTCAACAATTTGACTAATTTCAGAAATTTGACATCAAATGACCTTTTGACTAGACTGACTAAGGGTCGGTTCAAGTTCCACATTCGTATAGAATATTTGATGCAATAATTATCAGTGTTAAAATAATTTACACCTATCCACTAGTGTACCCTTAGATTAGACCAGATTTGATGATGATCGTACAGACCTGCATTGTATATTCTCTCCTGACATCTATAGTCATTATTACATACAAAGAAAAATTCTAAACCGACCCTTTGACCCGATTACACCAGGACACATGATGAGTCACGGGCAGGGGCCAAAATATTTTCTTTTAGGGGCTATTTTTTTCCAGCAAATAAAAATGGCCCTCTGAATTTCATTCCAGGGGGCTTTTTTGAGCTACTTAGGGGCTACTTTTTTTACTTGGGATATTATTGCTAAATATATTAATCACGTTATGAGCAACATTTTGGGCAGTTGAACTTCATTTACTTAAGTTTTATAAGTGGGCCATTGGTGTGGTTTTGTAATATTTTTCACCCTCTTCCTATAACCACCTGTGTCTGACCAGTGACGGACCGGGCATCGCAAGCATTCACCGGTGTCATACCGATGTTGTTGCGGCTTCCTACGGCTTATGTGACCATAGCATAATGGATGGACGGATTAAAGGGACTAGCCTAGATTCCACTTAGACTTAAAACTTACCTAAATGTTCTCAATAAAGCTAGCAGGACGAATCTAGGCCAGTCCCTTAACAGATGGACATGGTGGTCCATTTACAAAGCAGCTAAAATTGCCAAATTCAGTTTGGATCTTTATATTCATGATACACAAAATATAAAAGTTCCATAGGGGGGCAGTCCCATTCTGGAGGGGACGCGTATGTAAGGGTCAAAAGACCCCCCTTTTCAGCGTGGCTGACACCAAAAGACCCCTATCTTTTTACAATTGCATGTGCTCTCACCCAAATACCCCATAATTTTTTATATTTTTCACTCACCGAATGCCAATTTTCGCTCACCGAATGCCAAAAAACAGGCTTTCACCCAATGATCCCTCTTTTTTGACCAATATACCCTCATATTTTTCTCTCACTGAATGCCAAAAATCAGGCTCGCACCCTATGACCCCTCATTTTTTGAGCCTTTACAATTGCTCACACCGAATGCCCCAGCCTGTCGGAGCGCGGCCCTTACACCCGTATCCATTCCATATTTGACTGCCCCCCGGGGGTTCCATATTGCAAAAGCAAACTAATTGAGACAGGTCTAGATGTACACCCATGAAATTGTTCACCTTTGTGTACTGAGGTCATGTCAAGCCTCGAGGTCAAGGATTATTGGAAAGTGCAATATCAGAGGTCAATCCGGGTCATTACAAGGTGAGGACTACGCCAGGTCAAGGGGTGCAAGTTAATGGGTTAAGAAGGTCAGAGACCTGAATATTCACCTTGAAAAGGGGTACAGGGGTGCCGCCCACAAGACCCCTTTTCACGCCCACTCAGCCATTTCCTAAGACCCCCAAATCAGCATGTTTCAGTTCTTTCAGACTTCAACAAATTTTACAAAATTTGTCTTAAATTCTTAAAGCCTAATTTTCTGCAACATTTCCATTTCAAAACCTAAAATTTTGCCAAAATTCAGTTCTGGAACTTTAAGCCCTATTTTTTTCTGATGAATCACATTTTTAAAGGCCCCATTTTTGCCCAAAATGAGTTGATGTACTCCCCATGAAAATATTGCAACCACCCAACAGAATATCCACCACCCATCCTGGTGTTAAAAGCACTGGGGCCAGTCAAGTGTTATGTTACAGGCATAGTGTGACCAAGAAAGAGGTAAATTAGGGTTGTTTTTGAGGATCAAATTACATGACACCATTTAGGGTACGTATTCAAAACAGTCATTTTCAAGAAATGGGGTACTTTTTCAAACCCTAGTACTATGAAAACGGTATGGTAAAATCACCATTTAAGGTGTGAATTTGGGGGAAGGGTATAATTTGGCTTTAAAAAAAAAACACCCTTTGGGGACATTTTGAAACACCGTGGTTACACTACATGTATGACTGCAGCATTATACTTGACTTGCCCCTCGGAGGGTTAAAATGGATCATTTCTTTAAATTCTTATTCCCAAATAACAAAGCAGAAACTCACATTTTTCCAAGTTTTTCTACATCTTTATTATCTAATTGTAAACACTTTTTTCACTTTCTCATTCTTTGAAATCTCTAATAAATTGATTTTTATGCTTTTTGTAATTTCAGATAAGGCTAAATAAAATTAATTGTTTGTCTCAAAGCTCCCGCGCCCGTTAGTTTAAGTGTGCGCATTAGTTTTTGAAAAAGTCTGATTTTTTCCCCCCGTTTTAAATATTTTTTTGAAAAACATTTTAAATAATTGGCAAAAATTCCATATGAACTCCTTTAATATTTACTTGCAACATAAAATTTAATTAAATTAGTTCTTTATTCTGTTTTTGATTTAAAAAGGGCCAATCTTAACATTAATTTTGTATCTGACATGTAAATATATGAGGGAGTACATATGGAACTATTTTCTATTTAGAATAGCACTCATGACTTCTCTCACATGAAAAAAAAATCTAAAAAAAAACCATTTCGCATTTGTTTTTCAAGAGTAGTAGAGCTTTGAGACAAACATTTTTTTTAAATGGCCTAACACTTTAATTAAAAGGGGTTCATCACTTAATTGGCCCTAGGATTTCAATTTTTGAGTAAAGCATGAAAATGCATAAATTGTACTCTAACTCTGCCAATTACATGAAGGTCTAGTATATATTTTGGTAGAAAAATAAATCAGTAGTTATAAGCATAAATTCGCATTTCGGTGGCACTGTTCAAATTTGTTTCTTCCCTAAAATCATAACTAAATGTGACTATCCATCACAAACCTCAAGTAAAGTCTGCACTTTTCCTTTTGAGCTTCAGTGCAAAATTGTCCGCTTTCATTTTAACTATAAAACCTGAAAACTAACACAAAGTCGTATTGGAAATGTGCATGAAAACTTTTATGTACAATTACTCAGTTTTAGGTTTTCTTGAAATATCATGCTTTGAAAAATCTAAAGTTCTCTAGATCTACTTCTGGGCATCACATTGATTTAAAACAAGTGTCAATTTACAGCTGATAGTGTGTTCTCTTTGAATATGCAATAAAACAAATTTGACCTGAGGCGACTTTATACTTGAGGTTTGCGGTGGATGGTCACATATTACCTTTTCACATTTATTTACTAAGTTTTAGGTTTTCTTGACATGTTATGTTGTGAAAAATGCATTTGTGCTTATATTCTGCTTTTATGGACCAAATTTCATTGAAAAATTACAGGTTTTCATTTTTTGGCAGGACATCTTTTCAAAAATGTAAATTTGATAATTCAAGAAAAGTCATTAGGATTTTCAAATGTCTACCTTTTATATGAATTGTGTTGAGTTGACCACCTCTGATAAAGTTTTGAAGATATGGGAGAATATCAAGAATATTGTTTTCAAAGCTTACTAGATCCCCCACTCCACATTGTGCACTAACTAGTCAAAAGGGTCTTTATACTTCCTATGAGCTACCAAATATTTGGTGCAACAAGTCTTTGTTATCTTATAAGCTGAAATATATATTTCCAATGTATAATAGTAAAAGAGGCTTGGTAATGAAAAATAATTACACACACTTGCCATTTTTTATGTAAAATGTTTGGTGATTAATTTAGGTATTCAAACATGCCACGGAGTTGTTCATCAACAACTCTGCATCCATGCGTCTGCATATTTTTATCATGCGAGGGTGGCTTTGGACATCTCAAACGCCAACACATCGGATACAGAGTTGTTGATTCGCGATGATCAACTCATGTGGCGTGTTTGTATACCTTTCAACAAGAAAATCTTCCTGAAAACAAATTTCAAAATATAGACCTCTGGAAAGTCAGCCGTTACTGACAGTTTCATGGAAAACCCTCACTTAACACTCATCGGGTTCCCAATCATCAGACGTGAATTAAATTCTAAATTTTTTTTTTTTTTTTAATTTAAAGGCTTAGGCCTCATCGTTTAAAAAAATATTTAGTTTATCTGAAGCAAAATGTTAATTTGTGAATGTTTGCCACTTTGACATTATCAATTTTTTCCAAGCACCAGGCTTGCACGTACTGTAAGTGCCCGACGCGCAATGATCAGTGTGCCGACTTTTGTGTATTGCCTAAACGCACTTCCTTAAACGCCGTGCCGTGCATGACGCGCTAATTTGAATATCAACTGTGGATTTATCACGAATCAACAACAGTACACTCCTGTATAAAGAGATACAGTGAGTTGTTGAAAACACCATAACACCCGACTTGTTGCACAAAATATTTGGTAGCTGAAAAAGAACTGACCCTTACACAAACACTTTTCCCATATCAACTTATACAAACAGAGAAAATAGTACAATTTGTTAATCCACAACTTCCTTTAAAAGGTTTTTAAACTGAAAAAGGAATATAAAATCTTGACAATAAAACCTGATATAAGACAAGATCTTTTAGCTGATGGGAAAAAAAATCCTGTTTTACGGGTGGGCGGACCTTTCAAGTAGGGGTTGGTCGGAAAAAATTATTTCTTTCTTATTTAAAAAAATAACCAAAATTGTTAAATTTGAGTCAAAAACGGCTGATTTTATGATTTTGGTCAAAACTAAACTGAAAAGAAAAAAAAAAAAAAAAAATCTTCAAAAACGCTAATTTACAAAAAATAGGGTCGGTCGGGCCTGTAAAGCAGGTTTTTTTATTTTTTTCGCCTTATAGAAATATTCCTTTTTTTTTTTCAGCTTTCATTAAGGCTGCGTTCACGTATGGTATTCATTCACGTATGGTATTCGCTATACGTTCTCATATGTTTAGTGATGAGGATAATCCCTGTCAATTTCAAATACGAATACATCCCCGGGAGCGTATATCAAATAGCGTATATTTTTTATGTGAACACAGCCTACCCTTGGACCCCGGTGGAGCGGGGTGATACTCACATATGTACCTGTAAGGTCTAAGGGGACGTGTTGGCCAAATGGGTTAGTTTTTCACCAAAAAAATTCCTAAACATGGGTCCCATTTTTATTCACAAAATCCCTAAACATGGCCTGGGTAGCCTCGACTCGAGGCTGACTTGGCCGGAGATGGCAAAATATTTTCTTTCTTCTTCTTTCTCTTTTCTATTATCTAAGTTTCTTTTCGAATTTACTATATAGTATTTACTATCTACTTTTAAAATGACCAGCAGTTTTCATCCTATAATCAAGCCATAATTTTATACCAGATTGTGTTTAAAATTACCCTTATACCATTCAAGTTTAATCACTATTAAAAATCCTGTTTTATATTACTTCCTGGCTCTTCTAAATTGTATCTTATCCTCCCTATGATTTTTTATGTAAGCAAGTCCAGAAAGAATTGGAAAGTTTCAATATACAGTAGAAACTCATTATAAGAAAAACCCTGTTACAAAGAACATTTTTTCCTATACCATTATACTAATTTCTTTTTGTTTTTTATTATATTCAAAACCCTGATATAACGAATGTTTGGATATAAAGAAGTAATTTCTCTGTTCCCACCAACTTTGTTATAACGAGTTTCCACTGTAATATTAATTATCATAGAAAATTAAGGAATGATATCAGGGTAGTCTTTAAACCCAATATTATTATGACTTGCAAGGGAGGTTTTCCATGTTTCCAGAGGTGTTTGGTAATGAATGTTTGGGATTTATTTAGCTGTACTTCACTAGACTAGTGTTAATATAAATCCAGTGTTTTTAAGTGTTGCTTGCAAAAGTTATTTTTTGTACAGTAGAAACTCATTATAACGAAATCTGATATAAGAAAAGCCCTGTTATAAAGTAGTAATTTTCCTGTACCATTTTACTAATTTCTTTTGTTTTTTATTGTTTTAAAAACCCTGATATAACGAAATTTTGGATATAAAGAAGTAATTTGTCTGTCCCCAGCAACTTCGTTATAATGAGTTTCTACTGTAGTTTTAAAAATAGGAAAAAAGAAGAAAAACAAAGAAGAAAAAGAAAAATTGCCATATTTTATTATCTCCAGACCCATAATTTTAATAAAGTAGACAAACCAAAAGAATAAAGAAAAAGGCCATATTTTTACCATCCCCAGACCTGTCAGCTTTGAATCAAGGCTATGGCCTGGGTGCCCTTTTTCTCAAAAATTACCCCTAAAGATGAGGTAGGTTTCTAAGGTCCAGGCCGCACACTCCCTTCCAGACCAAAGTTGAGTACCACCCCCCTCTTGGGCCTTACATGTAGAAGTTTTCCATCAGTTCTTCATCCTTCTCAATCAGATCATAAGTCATAAGATGTCCTATTTTTGATGAATTTTACTGATAAAACAAACAACCTCTAAAGTGTCCTTATAACTTAAAATGTCAATTGCACATACAGTGCAATTTTGTCAGAAAAATTTAACAACACAAGGAGAATATACTTGGATAGAGATTCATAAACAAAAACGTTTTAAAACATTGTCATTTGTGAAACACAAATTTGTGTGATTTAATCAAAGAGTCACAGCAATTTGCTATTGCCGTTAAGAAACATCTGAATGTTGACCATCTCAATGGACGGGTTGACAGCGTTTGGCATCAAGTCCAGGTTCGTTTTGGTGAAAGCGTCACGAGGCATTGACGCCGTGCAAGGGATACACATGTAGCTAGCACCTACTGATGACAAAGTAGGGTAGCGTTCTTTGTTCTGTGACCACCATTCCGATGGATTGCCGTCTTTCGATATCATTCTATCTTTTGCAAAAGTCTCAATTTCACTATCAATTGACTTTTGCATTTCATTATCATCATCTTCTGAATCAGACCCCAGTAGGTCCGACATTCCAGATTTATGTTTTTTGGCTGCAGGAGGTTCGTCAATTTCACCATCACCTTCTTTCTCTTGTGAGTCTAAATGTTGCTTTTGTTTTTCCACAATTTCTACCATGGAATCAATCATCTGTCGTTTTTGCTTGGCAGTGTGATACTTGAGTATTTTGTGTCGTGGATCTAAAGCTGCTGCGATTGTTGCGAGAAGTGGGAACTGTTGGAGCGAGTCAAGTTGGAAGCGTTGCTTGATTTCTGTGTGTATAGTCTCTTTCAACTTGAGAACGGGGGGTGGATCTTCAAACACGACTACTTCTATCCGTTTCTCCATTGAGCGCAAGATGGCTCGCAAGCTTGAAATCGATATGAAGTTTTGCTCAGCAAGAACCTCCACTGCTTCAGCAAAGGGTTTCAGTACCTGCACCACGGCACGCACTATTTTCCACTGTTCATCATTAAGATCAAACCAATTACCAGATTCTCCCCGCCTTTTAAATACTTCCACAATTGCAGAAATAAAGTACTGCTGCTCAGCAAGACCAACACACATCTTATATGTACTCATCCAGTGTTCCGTATTATCTTGACGTATTTCTTTGTACTGTTTCTTAGCCTGTTTCTTGAGGAGGGAGGATGCTTCTGTACCAGGTTTAAACTTCGCAGCAAAATTTCTTGCATCATTCAACGTGTCCTCAATATTTGGGAAGCCCAGTGCTACACCGATGCACTCCTTGAGCAAGACTCCCATGCAAGCCGTCGAGTCACAATTGACGCTTTGCTTAAACAAATCGACAGCCTCCACTAATCCTTCAGAGTTATCATGGACTACGGCTATGATCTTGTTCTCACCTAGCCCATAATCTGTGGTAGCCTCGAGCAAGACTTGAAGAATATCTTCTGAGTTTGTAGCAGTTACTTTTTCGGGTAATGCGCAAGTTGACAAGATAAAAGTCTCAATTGAATGCTCGTCCCCGGCAAAATGTGCTGCGATTGAAAGAAACACTTGAGAGGCGCCACCTGTCCACGTATAACAAGATAGTGCAACTGCGTTTGCTCTATGAAGTAACGCTTTCAGTTTCTGTCGACATATCTGGTAGTTTGCACGCACCTGATCCTCAAAATACTCTTTGGGCGGAAGAGTGTATCCCGATTCCAATGTTTCAATAAGAGCTTTGAACCCTGCCCCGTCAACGATTGAAGCTGGAACCATATCGCGTAATATAAACGAAGAAATGGCTTCGGTGACAATTTCTTCCTGATCTTTTTCATCTTCATCCTCCTCCTCCTCTTCCTCGTCTTCATGAAATGTTACAGGTACACTGGATGACGGTTGAACATTTGAGACGGATGACGCGCTAGCTTGGGGAGGTGCTTTAGCTGCTTGAGTCGAGTGCTGCGACAGTGCTGCGATTACATCTGTATTTGTGCGCGAGATGGAATCGCCAGCCATGGCCATCACAAGCGGGTGTTGTCTGTCCAAGTGTTGGCGCATATTGGAGGTGCTACCGTTATAGCGAAGTGCTTTGTTGCAAACTTTACATCTTGTAACTTTGGGATTTTCCTTGACGAAATACTTCCACACCACTGATTGGCCAGGTTTGGCAGTAATGTAGGTAGACATTGTTTAAAAAATGTTTGCAGTGCGGAGATACACACGTATTGAATTAACATACAGTGAAATTGAGTAAGCTTAAAAAACTCTGAGTTCCAGTGCCCATCACAAATAGTCACCAAAATAAGCAGTCTAGAAAATAATCAGCATGTGTAGTATGAATAAAACAGTTGTCCTTGAATTATCTGAACATGACGAAAACACCATGCATAAAGGCGGAACAGCACACAGGTAACCCTACATACAACCACTAGCCTCCATTATTGATTGTAAGGGTTAAAGGTCACAGAGCACACACAGTTCAGGGACAAATCCTTTGTGTACAAGAATGCATGCATAAACATGATAAACACATGGCTTACATTGCTTCCTGATTGTGCATGTACATTGCATGGGCTGAGTTGCCAGATTGAATAGGAAATTCAGTGGATTTTACTCAGCAAATCAGAAGGTTGTCATTGAGTATCTACAAGAAATGTGAATATGATTATCAGGAGTGGATTTCCGGATTTTTGGGGTTTGGTTCGTGCCTCCATTGTTTTTTCGAGTGGCACCTGATTTAATTGTACTTTGCTCATCTAGAAAAATTAAAATTATATTCAGAAAGAGCTGCAAATATCGGGGCAAATATATGTTAGGTATAAATATTCTATAGGCCCAACTGTCAAACCCCGAACTTTTTGCATAGCGGCGGCCGACTATGAAAGGGCATGGAAATTCTATTTCCGTAGAGTGGACAATGCCTAAATGGTTGAAAATTCCAGGTTCCACCCCTGATAATCGAGTCTAAACAGATGGGGGCAAATTCAATATTCTAAGTGATAAAAATCTTTTTTATTCAGATAGTTTAAATACATCTCGGTAAATGATAGTTTTTTTTAAATCCTGACAGGTTTTTAAATATTCCAACGCTATTTTTACTGTCAAAAGATCATCATTCAGAAATAGCCTTTCCGAAAATACAAAAAAACAACAGAATTTGTTCATGTGAAAAAACAACAACAACAAAATAAATAAATAAGTGTATAAAATATCCAAATTTCTGGCAAAATAAGTATTAGCTTCATCCACTGACTGCAGTCACTTTTGATCAGAAAATACTATTTTTCCATTTCTGCTATAAATACTGTGACTAACACCCAAATTCGATACCACTGATGTAATTGAATTAGGTCGCTTTTAATTGTCATAATCCCTCGCTTTATAAGCAATCAAAAATCCAATTATATATTCAAAGAATTGTGTTCAAGTTGTGACTCCCCTTGAATGCTATCTAACATCAGTGATTCCAGCGGATGCACAATATGATCGTGATGAATTATTTATCAATGAGTAAAATCCCAGTGTGATAACGAGCTACGTGTGATGAGTCATTGTGTCAATTCCACTAGATCTAGCTAGGATTCCCTCCCTGTCTGACATGCATAGCAAGCCAGACTACTTGGTTGATGCTGTCTTGAATGTGTGTCCTGGTTTTAGTTTCCATACATGTGTGCAGTCAATACCTTTGTCTTTTGATACCATTTTATTGCTCAAATAAATTGGATCATGGGCTCGATCATAGGCTTATGATTCTTTGAAATTGTAAATATATATTAGTTCATTCAGTATTTAGCATCAAAGAGCATAGCTTTCTTTAATTTGTGCATTGTGATAACACGAGTCAAAATATTTTGAGTAGCATATGTCAGCACAGGGGATAACTTAAGCTTGTTCATTCAGAGCAGAGGGTTTCAACTTTGCACGTGATGTCATATTGAACTCACTACACCATTTGTCCACCATGTTGCATGAGCAGAAACAAGAAGTCCCATAGCTTTAAATTTTGAAGTACAGTGGAACCTCTTTAACACAAAATCCCAAAACCCTGATAACACAAACTAAATTATCAAGTCCCTGGCACTGACTTTGTATGTAATTAATAATGGATAACACGAAGTCCTGATAACACAAACTAAAATGTGTGGCCCTACAGATTTCGTGTTAAAAAGGTTCCACTGTACCATGTTAAAATAAAGTGACATTAATGATAGCACCACCATTTAGTTTTAAAAATTGTGAATCATGACATAGTTACAACTGATATTGATAATTTCAAAATGCAGGCGGCCATCTTGTTGGAGCGCATGGTGGAGGGAAAACGAAGAAAGCAGTTTGCGTGCATGGTGCGTATCCTGCCCGTGCAAACTCTCAGCATATCTATGGAGAAGTTTGCCGTTATCAATTAAAAAACCCAAATAACATGGATATGATGGAAAACTTTATATATAGTTCATTAAATGTTGTGGAATGGTATATTATGACAGGGCAAAGGAGTTCCAAGTCATTTTCCCTCTAGTAGGCCTGACTCGTATCATACTTAAAAACTATATAGGCCTACCAAAGATATCAAAATGAAAGAATTACACTAATATAAAATCCACATAATCTAATTTATAAATTCTAATTACAAAAATTATGGAAAATGCGTAAAAACGTGGAAATGCAAAATCTCTTAAAGTAACCAGTGGAAATACCTTTCAGACATAGCTGGGTGGGGTGGCGAGTTGAGGGTAAAAATAGAGTTTAAGGTGGGGAAAGTGTCTGACAAGTTTATTCCTTAAAAGTTCAACTACCTACACTTTAATAACAAGAAAAAGAGGGCATTCGGTAATAAATAATCTATTTAATTAACAGATGGAAATAGAAGAAATATATTTCAAAATCCTATTTCCTTTTTAGGTTTGGAATTGATTGTATCTTGCAATAATTTCCTTTTGGGATAAATATAAGTCTGAGAATATTGACTAAAATTATGCCACATTATTTGCTGAGCAAAATATTTGGCACAGAGTGAACTTCTATCACAAGTGGTGAACTGATTTATCCATGGGCATTTACAGGGCTGTAAAAAATTTTACTTCCCGGCAAGCAAGGTACAATGTAGGACTTCCGTCCAGTTTTACAACATTTCCCACAATCAAGACATATTTCCCTTGTGTATTTTTCCTTTTTTTCCCCCTCTGAATCAAAAAAATTCCCAGCATGGAGCTTCCTGAATTGCTCATTTTAATAGGGCAAATTTGGTCAGAATAAAATCAAAACAGTCGCAATAAGCAAAGCAAAAGTGTTTTAATCATCCATGTTTTGCTCATAAATATGGAACATGTTTTATATGCATAATATAATATGTGATGACTCACACCGTAAAGGGGGACTTTGCGACAGAATACTTTTCAAGATACAGGTGAAAATAGGCAGCAAAAAATAAAGAAAATAATAAGAATTTTTTTAGCAGATTTTCTGTTGTAAAATTTGATCGCCTTGATAAATTTCAACATGTAAGGTGTCATTTTAAAGCTTAAAAAATGCTGCAACAGATGAAATGAAAAAAAAAATCAAAATTTATATCATCGTCAAAGTCCCCCCTTTTGGTGTGAGTCATCACATATTTTCTCCAAGTATTAATGATGATTAACTCATTAGCAAGACTGCAAATTATGGAATCACTTGTCGTAGTCTACAAGAGTGCAGACATTTTACTAAACTGCTAAAATGTGTTAATGAGTAACCAGCGGTGAAATAAAATGATTTTATTGATTGGTTTATGCAGTAATGCTTTAATGTTGTGCATTAGTGATGAATTTATCATCAAAGATTGCTCTACAGGGTGTCCCAGAAAGAATTAACTCCTACCTTTGGCGGGTCATAACTTTTACAAAATACAATGAAATAGAACAATTTAACTTGAAATATAATGTACAGGTCATAGATTATCTAGTGAATGAAAATCACGTGATATGGCTCAATGGTTTTGATGATATGCTCGATTGCGTTACAAGTGGTGTAAAAGGCTTCTGTCCAAGTTTCAATATTGGTGAT
>JXSR01S001642.1:0-13439 GCA_000969725.1 Ophiothrix spiculata
TTCTTGCATTTATGATAAATGTATCTGTGGAAATGTCATTTTCATCTGTGCAATTCCAGCGGAACAGCTTCGAAACATGTCCTGATAGCTTCTTATTACAGAAGGCAAAATAATTTGGCAAATACTTTCTTAGAATTTAGATGACAAATGATGATAATGTCATTGACTTTTATACATACCAGTATGGTATGATATCCCGTTTCAGCTGTTTTTAATCCAAATTCGGATACGGGTATTAGAATTGTGATACGGAGTACGTATCCGAATTCGGATACGTATCCGAATTGTGAGTTCCGCCAAACTCATTTGCTGATACAAAATTCCTGTAAATTAATATTCGTTTTCACTCCAAAAATTTAACGAACCATCATATTTTATGACTTAAGCATTTATGTTTTGGCAGGCTGGTATGAATTAACTCAACGGTAAAGGCAATGTATATTCAGAAAATTGGTAGTTGAACTGGATGAATGGACACAGTATCTCTACTGCTTGGTGATAGATATTGTGTTCTGGTATATCATTTTTGCCAAGGAAACCAACTTGGTACTTGGTACCAAGTCAGCTAAAGGAAGCTTATATTCAACTGTGCTTCAAGATGTTTTTAAATTCATTTTTTGAATGCAGCAGGAAGACCTGAGAAAAACCTGCGGAAGCGAGCATGGACTGAAAACAAAATGCACATAAAGCGACAGGCTGTGAATCGAACCCGGGACCTCATTGGTGCAATGGAAGGGAACTACCGCTGCGCTAACCCGCTCCAAGTGAAATTGCATTTAAAGATCTTACTTGAAATCAACCTCAGAAGAGTTAATCCCAGCCTAAATATTTATAAAATAAATAAAGAAACATAAAAAAACACCATTGAAATGAACTGGGAATGATGAACTCCAATGTCTTCATGTAGTATTAATATCCGATCTCTGTCTAATTTCCTGTCAAGGCATCTGTGTGCTTTGACTTTTTTTATAAGAGTACAAATTTTCAAGACACATAAAAGTAAACATGTTACATGAAACTGATTGCCGAAAAAGTATTGTTCAGTCAAACAGAAGCAATGTAAATGCTTTCAGAGTGAAATGACATTTAAAGAGGTATAAAAGAGTAATTTTCTGGTATTACATTTTTAATGCAGTTTGAATTGGATGGTTATTTAAAGTGCAGGTTTTAATAATGATGTTATATCCATTTTGTGTGTGTTTATATTTGAAAAAGAGCATCAGTTTATTTTTACTCTAGCCAACAGACTTTTATTTAAAAAGACATTTCTTCTGAATGCAATAATCTTTCAGTATAAGAAATCTGTCGAAATTATCTTCAAAATAACACTTAAGACGTACTATAGTATAGTTAAAATATATTGTCAAAATTGCTTGATTAATAAAACTTTATCTTAAGGATTATAGCAACTTTGCAAAACTGTTTTATCATTTGTATATTGCCAAATCAGTTTTGACAAAGATATACTATACCTTATGTAATACATTTCATATATGGTACACCTGCATCCATATTCACTTTCTTTCAAATTTGTCAGTTCTTTATTGTTTTTGACATAGATAGAATAGAAGTATGCTCTGAATTGGGATGCTTCTATTTTACAAGTTTCATATGTCAGTTATATGCATGAATTGCATAAGGTATTGTTTGTTGTTTTGTTGTATTGGTAGATAGGTCCATTTGCTTGCATGTCTTTTCTATGATTTACCAAAGGGTTATCAATCAAGATTTCAGGCATTCAAAGTTGCAACAAGATCAATAACATTTGGTATGTTACAATGCCTCTGAGGGTTGACTGTTAAGTAATAATAGCAAAGCAGGGTGATGTAAGTAACAAAATGATTGTAAAGTAGAGCAGCTTTAATGGCCCCATTGTACTGTTGATCTAAAGACTAGCATAAACAAGGCCTCTTTGATTATCATATTTGGGTCGTGTTTTTTATTGGCTGCGTATTTGATTGCATGTGACATTTTGTTGTAAGATGTCTTTCTGCAAGCAATGTTTTTCTTACAAATGGCATCAGATTTACGTAATCAAAGGTTCAGATTGATTTTATTTTAGTAGATTTTGCACTTCAAAGATTGCTTTTGAGATAATTAGTTATATGGAATATTTTCAAATTACTTGCATTTCTTTTTATTATTTACCAGAGGGTAAAATATTAGTCAAGATTTCATGTCACAGAGTGGCAACAATAACATTTTAATAATAGCAATGCAGGGAGATGTCATAGTAAAGTTGTATAATTTATACGTCTTTATATAAAGAGAAGCATAAACAAGGCCTCTTTGATTATCATATTGGGGTTGCATTGTTTATTGGCTGCGGATTTGATTACATGGGATATTTCGTTGTAGGATGTCTTTTGTGCAAGCAATGTTTTACTTGATCATAGGATCTTAATTGGTTTCATTCTTGTAGAGATAATTTTTTAATTTCGATTTGAAGCTCTGATAATGTACGCACAAATGAAAAATTTCACATAAGTGAATTAAAAAACACATAAGCATATTTATAAATATGACATCTACCAGAATAATGTTCTAATCCTGTCCATTGACAAAGTCATTGCCTTGATATGGCAATTTAATACAGAAAGCTACTATGAAGAAAAACATCAAGGAAAATATGATGTTAACATTCAACATCTAAACAGAGAGAAAATAAAAGGATGGGATTGAAGTGGCCTCCTGATTTGCCAATCCTGAGTCACATCCTTTATAGTGCATGTCAGTGATTACATTCGACATTATAACACAGGAAATCTGCCATGTAGCATGCTTTAAAGTAGCATTGGAATGCTATATTGATACTTGAAATTAACATTTATATACATATACATATTTACATTCAACAGCTAAACAGAGAGAAAATAAGAGGATGAGATTGAAGAGGCCTCCTGATTTGCCAATCCTGAATCACATCCTTTATAGAAGTGATTACATTTGACATTATAACACAGGAAATATGCCATGTAGCATGCCTTAAAGTAGCATTGGAATGCTATATTGATACTCGAAATTAACATTTACATAGCGCGGGAAATCTAGATGTTTCATATTTAAATTTGAATTTTGAGTTGTCAAATGTCAAGGGAAAAATTCTATTCCTGTCTATAATCATTAATTTCATATTTTTGAAAATGTTAAATAGTTAAATACACCTTTTTTTATTCAAACAACAGGAATGAGATACAGATATTTACATATATGCTGACAAAAAATTAATTGAGTTATGTGGTATCATTTTAACTAAGGGTATCATAACTTTTAGCATGTAATTTATGACCATATCTTGAACTAAACAGAATTTTTAAAAATCATTTTGAAAAACAAATGCAGGTGAAAATATGAAATAAGATGAGATACCATATCGATTCATCAAATTCAACTATTTGTCATCTTGACAAATCCCATACAGTTACTTCCAAGAGTTTAACAAATTATAACATTCTATAACCGACATATTGTCAAAAGTATTCTAACTTTTTGTTTAAAGTTTTTGCAAACTTGCTTGAAATAACTCAATGGTAAAGGTGATACACATTCAGAAAATTGGTAGTTTAATTTATTGAGTGGGTACGGCATTGTACTATATTGTTGGATAATTTATGATACCTACATTAGTGTTCACGTGTGCAATTTCTGGAGCATCCTTATGTGTTCAAAATCAAACTAAAATCTATCTAATGTACAAAAAGAAAATTTTCACTTCACATGCACTTAATGCAAATTTTGAAGAGGAGATATCCTAGATGCGTATAATTAATTGATTTATATACTACAATTGAAATGTCTTTGTTTGAATTTTATAATGGAAAAACCAAGCACTTGGCATAGTTAAGTTAGTATGAGTTTAGTTTAAGCTTAACTGAGATTTGAATCATATTGCCACTAGGTATGAAATAAAGAGAATATTAACAGGGATGAGGGTATTTGCTAATAATATCCCTATCTGAATCGAGAGGGAAGGAGGGGTTCTTGGTAGATATGTATGAGCATGGCAGTCTTGTTTTTAAAGTATTTTAAAGATATACCAAACAGAATAATTTGAGCTTGTAGTAAGTTCTGATGAGTAGACAACAATAAATACAAAACAACAAAATATTTGAAGAGGAAAATGAGTTATAGTCAATTATGTTTTTAACATGGGTTTTGAGAACCAAATCATACTAAGGGAAGAACTTTTAAGAAAACAGAGAGGGCAAATCCAAGAAAATGATATGATTTGACATCTCCAACACTTTGTTGATCTTACATTCACATTTAATTTGTTGTTTAAAATTATATTGTATTTTTAGTCTCAAAGCTAAAAGGATTTGTGATAGTATATACAATTCTGATAAGTGATTATAATAAAATTCAATAATAAAATATTAAAAACTAAAGCACAAAAGGAAAACTATTTACCTTTCATCTGAAAATCAATTATAAAGATGTGTTTAGCTCTGTTGCCATGATCATTCTTATAGTTACAGCATTATAAATAGTTGGTGAAAGATGCCTGTTAAATATTCAATAATAAGAATTAGGAGTATAAGGAGAGAATCAGGGAGTGGGTGGAAAGGCTTTATTGTTTTTGTTCTTTTTGTATATCAGCAAAATGTCATGATATTTTGATCAGAGCTGGAGCATGTTGAGTGCTAGAAAGTTGTATCTGCAATGGCTGCCTTGTGTTACATTTTTTAACACCTTGTCACTAGAATTTCACAAATCCCTCAAAATTTCTCTGCCATACGTCAGCGGCTCTTGAAATGGTTCTTCAGGTGACACCGTCACCTGAAAAACCATTTCAAGAGCCACTGACCCAAGACTGGAGATTATACAGTGTGCAGTCAAAAATTAATGACAAATGGCAGCTATTGCTGATATACGACTTTCTTGTACTCACACGATGAACTAATATGCTCCTTTTATAGAACTCTGTATGCAGGACTTGTACAGAGAGCTGAGAAGATAATCTCACACATTTACTTGTAATGAATATCAAATAACATCTCAAATGTCAAAGAAGGGGAAAGTTGGCGCGACAAAAGAATTACCTACTTTATGAAATGGTTAGGGAGATGGGGAAATGTAATGATAGAAATTGGCACATTTGTGGGAATTTCAATTGCAGTGTGTTCTGGTTGTGATGTCAAACGTGGCATTTCTTAAAAGGCCCCATAAGCTATTTCTATGTGGGATGTCTATTAAATTAGGCATGACATTATGTGAATACAAAATGTGTATAAAACACCCACTTATATCTATGTAGGTATATAGCTTTTAGTGCCAAATGTAGAAAAAGTAAAAAATGCATGCTTTGGATATAATCATTCTGCTTTTGAGATTTTATTTGTTTTCATTATTTTTTTCCCAATATGTTCATGTTGAATTTAAGATATTTGATTAACCATATGTCTTCCATCTTCCATCCTTGAGCTGAAATGAAACTTAATAAAATTGTTAGGACCTAGAGAATTGCCTTAACATTCATCATTGAATATAGCATGTTCACTTATGCCTGCAGGCTGTCTGTAGCAGAATGTATCATGTGACCATACACATTTCTCATGTTAAAGTGCATCAAACTGTTTTGTTTTGATATTTTTAAAAACTACATGTCTTTGGTCTAGATAGAGGCTGTGTTCCTAATCTGATGATGAGCCACCACGAATGATCTCCATTATTGATTTAATAATTGAAAAAAAAAGACATGTTAGTGGATATACCCAATGACATGTTGATTGATCCATCATGGCAATTTGCACTGTTACATTCATGTGAAAATTTATGACAAAATTGATGATTTTACATGCCTTAAATATGTGCCTGGCACTGCAGCCATATGGTGTTCCATTGTGGCTTGAGCCCTAGTTTCATGTTCCATTGTACCAAATTGTGACGTACCACGCATACATTGAAAATTCGTTTTTGCATATAGTGTCTCTATGTGTCCTTGTGTAGTGCAGATGTCAGCACAGAGAATAAACATGGCCTTCTCTGTGCTGCAGGTCACGTGGAACATCTGCCCTACACAAGAACACATATGTGTAGGTATTCTATAGATACAGCCACTAAGCACAACAACTGTGCATTGTATATGTGATAGATCACAATTGGAAATAAAGGACCCACTGAACAAGGGCAACAGCCACAAGAGAACAGTCTATGGATTGCCAGTAGTATATTGTTACCTCCAATTCCAGATAACTACTAAAGGAATTCTTGAGTGGAGATGTTAATTGATATACAAGAGCACCTATCATTACTTTGCCTTAAAGATCAAACAAAACCCTTAGTATGCTCTGTCATTACTGGTATTAAGGCTGTGTGTCTGATAATCCTCCTGATGAAAAATGTCCTTAAGAATGGGATGACGCATACTAAATCTAATGTCATTATGGATAATGGCGTTAGAAATATGGATGCTATTTGAAATTCAATTGTGCAATATTGTTGTGTATTCACCTTCGTGTATACTATTGATAAATTGAAATAAATACAAAATCAAATGGCAGATAAAGTGCTATATCCAGATATCTAGATATAAATTGTATGATAAAGTAAATAGATACATTGGTACATTATCTATAATTTACCCATTAACTTATTATAGGCTTTATAGGGGTTACACAATTGTTCTTTTAAACACTCTTAGTATTTAATACGTAAGCTTTGACAACAAAAGCTGTATATGATTTCTCTACTACTTTGAGATATATATTTTCATATTGTACTATCTATTATTACAAAATTTGTTGTGGTGTAATGTTTTGATTTTTTGCAAGGCTGCTACCGCAAATCAAACTCCTAATAAAGTGAAAAGGACAAAAGAAATAAATAAAACATTTGATTTAAAATGCACATTATAATAATAACTTGGACTCGCTACATTTTAGAGTTAATATCAGATCGCTTTCAGTTTGCTTGTCAAAGCAATCTAATACCCTCAATTTTCCAAAAAAGTACAGATTTTCTGAACACATGGAAGAAAATATATTACATGAAACTGATTGATGAAGAAATATTGTTCACCCTACCTGAAGCAATGTTCAATTTCAGTCAATGCTTTCAGAATGAAATGACATTTAAAGAGATGTAAAGAGTGACTATCTAATATAACATTTTTAATACTTTTTGAATTGGATGGTTATTTAAAGTACAAGTTTGGATTTAAATGTTGTAACCATTGTGTGTGTAGATTTATTTAATAAAGGGCATCAAATTGTTATATTTGCCAATGGACTTTTACATAAAGTGTCATTTTCTATGGAAGCGATAACTTTTCACTGAAAGATATCTGACAAAATTATCATAAAATATCAATTTAAAAGGTACTCTATTAGCGTTATTAAAGATAATGTAGTTTTTGTTTTGTTTGTTTCTTTGTTTATCAGAAGTATGCTCTGAATGTGGTGCTTTTAATATGACAAAATTCAAATGTCAGCCATATGCATATGTTATGAGTGTTGTTTCGAGAGTGGTAGATATATGGTTTGTCTTTCATAAGCTTTCATACCTTTTAAGTGATTTACAAATGGATAAAATATAATCAAGACTTCAGGCTTAAACGTTTACAAGAACAATAACATTTTATATATTATAATACTTCTACAGGTTGTTTTTAATGTGATTGTTACCTAGTAATAGCAATATGGCCAAAAGTTGTAAAGCAAATAGCAAAGTGGATTCAAAATAGAATATCCGCTTTAATGGCCCCCATTGTACTGTTGATGTAAAGCCAAGCATAAACAAGGCCTCTTTGATTATCATATTGGGGTCGTGTTGTTTATTGGCTGCGTATTTGATTGCATGTGACATTTCGTTGTAGGACGTCTCTCCTGCAAATGTTTTTCTTACAAATGGCACCAGCTTGTAATGATTTACGTAATGGAAGGTTCAGATTGGTTGTATAGTACAGATCAACTTTTCACTTCATAGATTGGATTTGAGGTTGATAGTTATATGATATTTCTTCTATTTGCTTGCATTTCTTTTCTGTAATTTACAAAAGTTTAAAATTATTCAAGAGTTCAGGCTTGAATAGTTGCAACAAGAACAATAACATTTTGATATTACAATACTTCTGAAGCTTGTTATGTATATTAAAAGAAGGAAAAGTAATGTTAGGATATAGATAACAAAGTGATGTAAAATAGAGCAGTTTCAATGGCCCCCATTGTACTATTGATCTAAAGACTAGCATAAACAAGGCCTCTTTGATTATCATATAGGGGTCGTGTTGTTTATTGGCTGCGTATTTGATTGCATGTGACATTTCGTTGTAGAATGTCTCTCCTGCAAATGTTTTTCTTACAAATGGCACCAGCATGTTATGATTTACGTAACTGAAAGTTCAGATTAGTTTTGCTCTTGTTTATTACATCATCTTAGGGACTATGATAAACCAGGCATAAATTAGTAACATTTTTTTTTTCTACATAAGTTGATTAATGATAGAGAATGTGCATACATAAAAATAACCACACCTTAACCTTAACCTAGGTATAAATCTTATATCGCATTTATGAGTTAGGTTACTTAAAAGGTTGCAATTTGGTATATGGAACAACTTGTAAACAAATTGCTACAAGATTAGTTAAATGATGTGCGTATTTGATTGCATGTGACATTTCGTTGTAGAATGTCTCTCCTGCAAATGTTTTTCTTACAAATGGCACCAGTATGTTATGATTTACGTAACTGAAAGTTCAGATTAGTTTTGCTCTTGTTTTAGTACTAGCATGTACTGATATGTGTAGTGAAAGTAACTTTGATACAATTTTTAAGTCATTTATCATTCTCTCATTCAAAATTAAGGTAAATCACCCTAAAATCGTGCATAATTTTATAATATATTGTGTAGCTGTGAAATGTTGTTGATCATTAAAAGTCTTGTAATTTTATTCCATGATAAATTGTTTTAACCACCATTTTAACTGAGAGAAGGATGGGACAAAAGAGGCCTCCTGATTTGCCAATCCTGAGTCACATCCTTTATAGAGTATGTCAGTGATTACATTTGACATTCTAACACAGGAAATCTGCTATATAGCATGCTTTAACATATAGCATTGGAATGTTATTTTTGATGCATGGAACGAACACTTGTGTAGCAAGGGAAAATGAAAATACTTCATAGTTAACTTGAGGTTGGGAGTTGCAAAATGTGGGGAGGAGGAGTTTTAAGAACAAATGTTCCCTTTTGTAGATAACCTTGATTCTTTTATTCTAAATGAAAATATTGTTTGTTCCAACAAAAGGATATTAGATTAAAAGAGAAAAAATGGGTGGTATCTTGGTACTAAGAAGAGTTTCATTACCTCAATCAGAGTGTATAACATAAGCATGTCTTCCAGAGTTATAACATGAATTTGAAAATACAGGAGATGTGAGCGTTCCTCTTTCTTTTGTTTTTTTTACTTTTTTATGATTTAAAATTTTGATTTTTTTTTTTTTTTTTTTTTAATTTTCAAACCATTTTAGCATTTTGTAAGTGTTGGAACATTTTTATATCTAACATTGCTTATTTTCAATTTAACTCTATATTTAACTAAATATATTTGTTCATGTACAAAAAGTAAATTTTGTGCAACATATCACAATAACTGATCTTTTAAAGAGTCAACACATATCATGATTTACAGAACTGCAACATGTTTTTTCTTTCTGAATATATTCAATAGATAATGTTCTTATTATTTCCCATTTCATTATCCTACCATCACTGCCTGTAAGTGTCTAGTGAAGATACCCTGGATGCATGCATGTACTTCATCTTTAATTAATTGATTTGATTAATTAATTCAATAATACTACATTGCCAATGTTTTGATTTGAATTTATAATTGAAAAAACAAAGCACTTGGCACAGTTAAGTAAGAATGAAGATCGGAGTAAGCTTTAAACTAGGATTTGAATAATATCACTACTGGCTATGATACAAAGAGAATATTAACAGGAACAATGGCAGATGTTGTTGATAGGCTTATTTGAATCAAATGGGGAAGGAGGGGGTTCTTGATAGGTTTTGTGTGAACATGGGAGGTTTTTTTAAGTCTTTCAAACAAAACAGAATATTTTAAGCTTGTGTTAATTTATTTTGGCATGCTCATATCACATACAAAAATAACGGGAAGGATTCCTGTTATACTATTATAGTTGTTCACTTAGGTTGAGAAAACACAATTAGGAGAAAATTTTGAAAACACTTAAGACAGTAAATTCTTATGAAGATCATGTATGCGTACATTTCCAACAATGTGGTAATCTGATATTACAATATTATTTAATATTTACATATTATATTTTTCATCATAGTTTTAAAAAATTGGGTCACATGATATCTGATAATAAAATCTGAAGTAGAAATCAATAATGATTTTATATAAAATGTTAAACAAATAAAGCACAAAAACAAAAAACTATTATTCTAGATATCAATTATAAAGATCACTGTTACTCCATTGGTATGATCATTCTCGTAGCTAGTTAAAGGTGTCTGTTAAATATTCATATCGGGACATAAGGAGAGAATCTGGGAGTGGGTGGAAAGGCTTTATTATTTTTGTTCTTTTTGTATATCAGCAAAATGTCATGATATTTTGATCAGCCACATGTCATATCTGTTTTGCTCCTTTTGTAATACTCAGAATTCAGGACTTGTACAGAGAGCTGAGAATATAATCTTGCATGTTTACTTGTTATGAATATCAACTAACATCTCAAATGTCAAATAAGGGGAAAGTTGGTGCGACAAAAGAATTACCTACTTAGTGAGGGGTTTGGGAGACAAGGATATGTAAATGATAGAAATTGGCACATTTATGGGAATTTCAATTGCGGTGTGTTCTGTTTTTGATGTCAAATGTGGCGTTTCTTAAAAGGCCCCATAAGCTATTTCTATGTGGAATGTCTATTAAATTAGGCATGACATTATGTGAATACAAAATGTGTATAAAACACCCACCTATTATATTCTGGCTGCTTTTACTTGCAAATTTAGAAAGAGTAAAAAACGCATGATTAGAATGTAATCATTCTGCTTTGAGATTTTATTTCTCTTCATATTTTCAATATGTTCATGTTGAATTCAGGAATTTTGTTTTGTTTTGTCCTCCATCCTTGTGCTGAAATGAAACTAATAAAATTGTTAGGACCTAGGGAATTCCGTTAGCATTTATCAATGAATATAGCATGTCCACTTATGCCTGCAGGCTGTCTGTAGCAGAAGGTGTCATGTGACTATACACATTTGTCTTTTAAAGTGCACCTAACATTACATTTTGGAGTATAATGTGTTGCTCATTGCATCTAATATGTGACTGTCCAGCCCGTATGAGCAGTAAATGCCAGAAACTTCATTTTGCGCTACAGGTGAAAATACATGTCAAGGTCGTAATTTGCCAAAATTGATTTTTTGACAGATTCACAATTCCAGTGCTTACTACAAAATACCAGCAAAGTTTCATTTCAAGAAAATGATAGGAAATGTGAAATAAATTGGCATATTCTTAAGACGATCAACAGGAAAATATAGGGCTTAATAATCTTTCAACGCGTATATCTCAGTTATGCATTTTACTCCCTGACAACCTTTGACGGACCATAACTTGAAGTTTATTAAGGTGTCATTTTAAACCTTAAAGCATGGTCTTTGCAAATAATTAAAAAAGTGAAACTGACAAGAGCTGGCATTTACTGCTGTTTTTGGTGGACGGTCACATATGTGGCCATTTTTCAGGAAAATCTAATTTGTGTGATGAATTTCTAAATTTTTGATAGTTATGATTGAGATTATTCATTCTATTTTGAATTTCCCTCCAATATATAGAATAGATCTCTACCATCAACTACCATGGACTACCCCTACATTTGTTTTAAACGATCAATTGCAATGCTTTATTTTGATTTGTATTTACATGATTGATACAAATAAAGTAAAAGGACATTTAAAATTTAGTTTTGTGTTTTGATATTTAGCTTAGAGCTATATACACTACCAGGTTGATCACCTTGAGTTCCCGGCGCACCTGCACTACCGCGACCGCCCTCGTGGTTTGCAGATACGACGCTACGTTGATCGCCTTGGTTTCCCGGTACAGGTTCGCTCATATTGTTTCTATTGCTTGACCGATATTTCATTTCAAACTGCTTATTGTATAGAATTAAATTTTTAATCAAATAGATTGCATTTATTCTACATAACAGGGGCAGGGTACTATTTGTAAGGAAAGTAACAATGTAAAATAAGTTAATTTTGCAAGCTTACTCATTTGGAAATATCTTAAATGGCATATGGCACACGGTTCAATATGATTTTACCCTTAGGAAGTAACTATAAATTTAGTATGTATAAATGTAGGACATCTGTTTTCCTCTTTCATCTTGAGAGTCCATATTAAAGGGGCAATTCATGATCCACTTTTCACCCTCAAGGTCATGGCTATCAAATTTGAGTTTATTAGCTTATAAGAATCCTCAACTGGTATATGATACGATCCCCAAACCATTCTTTCATATGTGCTTGCATTTTTGAGAAAAGTGAGAAAATTTGTCATTTTCTAATTATTGTCGGGGACCCGACAGTAATTACAACACAGTAGCCTAAGGGGATTTTCAAAATGCTGAAAAGCTCTGTAACTTGGACACGAATGGACGGAATCAAGTGAAATTTTCAGTATATATTTATTTTGAACTCTTCTTTACATCTAGCTAGAAAAAAGACCACATCAAAATCATGAATTGCACACTTAAGTATAGAATATTGGTTTATACAATACTACCTTTAATCATGAATATCACCCCTAAATATGCATCAATAAATTAGAGCATCTTTATTCTGCCATTTTGATTTTTGCTCTTTGGGTATAAAATATGGCCGAGGATATTGACACTATGATCGTTTCAATAACCTCATAGACATGATGATCGTTTCAATAACCTCGTCCAAAATGGCTATAGACGCGATGATCGTTTCAATAACCTCGCCCAAAATGGCTATAGACACGATGATTGTTTCAATAGCTTCGCCCAAAATGGCTATAGACACGATGATCGGATGTGAGAACTTGAAGTGAATGGCCCTATCTATATATATATATGGAGCCGAATGTGGAAGGAGGAAGGCAGGTGACTTGCATTGGTAATATTACTCGCCATTATTGTCTTCCTCTTGTTTGTTTTACTCCTCTCTTTTGGTCTGCTACGGCCTAAAGGACAAAAATGCAACTTCAAGAATCAAGTTGACATTCTGAATTACATCAGAAACTCTCCCGGTTGTAATATTACCGATCGATTCAATGTAAGTCGCATACCTCCTGCCACCATTGCTATCCCCTTGAGTATCAGCAGTGAACATCGGCTCCATAGCCAATCACTTTATCACACCCAATCATCGTGTCTATAGCCATTTTGGTCGAGGCGCACGATCATCGTGTCTATAGCCATTTTGG
>JXSR01S001643.1:13683-39710 GCA_000969725.1 Ophiothrix spiculata
AAACTCCACCCCTTCAAAATTTTAACCCCACCTTATTTTGATTGGCGCATCACATAGATGCGAAAATCGGCACGATCAGCCATTTAATTAACGAATACGATGCGTTTTAAGATGGCGCTCTTACATGAATCCTATGCAATCTCATAGATAAACTTGGCCATATCTCCTAAACGAAGCAGAATATTATTTTACGCGTATCTCTGAAACCGCATTCCCTACGTTAATGATATTTGGTGACTGGGTAGACCCGGATTCAAACTTGATCCAGCAACAATTTCGGAGCAAAATATGCTAATTAAGTACCTAATTTGCATAATTTATGCACAAAATGGTTTAAATGGCATATTTTACAAGCCGTCCACGTTACATTCATGAAATTTGGTGGGTAGGTGGGGATAGAGCTGCGCTTGTGCCAGCTGCAATTTGAGCGCAAAATATGCTAATTAAGTATCTTATTTGCATAACTTATGCATAAAATGTTGCTTATTTTTCAACTGTGTCCGATTTCAAAGGTTAAGGTGTCAAATTGTTCGTCTTTGACCAGCGATCAAAAGTGTCAATGGAGACCCCATCGTCCGACCTTAAACTGGGGGTCAAAGGTCAAAAGAAAGGTCAGATTCTCAACTTAGTATGATTACTAAGGTGGAAGGGGGAGGCATTGTGATCGACACTCTGTGTCGAGAACCGCGCGGCCCGAGAACCGCGTATTCTAGTTCATTTTGTTTTTTCAGAAGTTGACCAAAGAGAATATTGTAAAATTAAACTTCACTCTTTCAGTCCAAGATGAAATTTTGTGAGAGCTTGATAGCAATAGAATGGTGCTTTTGGTGTTGCTTGATTTAACAGCTGCATTTGACACCATTGACCATAGAATGTTGTTTCAGAGACTTGAGCTTGACTTGGGTGTTACAGGATCTCCACTCAACTGGCTAAAATCATACATGATGAACAGATTCAGTAGGGTTACCATTGAGGGTCAATTCTCAAACTATGTGCCTCTGTCATGCAGAGTTCCACAAGGGTCGATAATGGGACCACTAATTTTTACCACATATATTCTACCACTTGGTAATATAATAAGGAACTGCAATGTATTATTTCATATATATGCAGATGACACACAATTGTTTGTTTCATTTGATCCTCTGAATCAGCAGGAATGTTCACATTCTATATGTTCACTTCAAAATTGTATTAAAATATTCAAACTTGGATGACATCAAATAAGTTAAAACTGAATATGGAGAAAACAGAATTTCTAATCCTAGGATCACCGTATAATCTTAAACAATACCCAAATATTACTTTAAAAATAAATGACACTTTGATACATCCTGTCAAATCTGTCGGGAATTTAAGTGTAATGATTGATGCAGATGAGTCAATGACCACTCAGGTTGGAAGTCTGTGTCGTACGCTCAACTATCAACTGAGAAACATTGTTCGCATTAGAAAATACCTTGACAAAGATGCCTGCCACCATGTTGTAAGAGCTCTTATAACATCTAGGCTCGATTATGGGAACTCATTGCTGTCAGGTATCACAAATGTGCAGCTTGATAGATTGCAGCGTATTCAAAACAAGGTGGCACGTTTAGTATGCGGGGCTAAGAGACGTGAACACATCTCCCCATACATTGCTGATCTGCATTGGCTACCTGTTCGTCAGCGAATAAATTTCAAGTTAGTTATATATACCAGAGTTTAAATGGGACTTCCCCACAATATCTGTCATCTCAAATATCATTATATAATGCTGATTGCAAATCTCAACACTTTACTCTTTCTAAAACTGATCACACTAAACTTAAAATCCTGAGAAAAAATCATTCCACCCTAGGTGATAGGGCCTATTCTGTAATTGGTCCTAGGTTGTGGAATATGCTTCCAATTAACATCAGGGAGTCAGAATCTCTTACTATTTTCAAAAAACAATTAAAAACTTTTCTTTTTGTTCACAAATTGTAAGCTCCTTGGGTTGCCACCTTTGGGGTTGGCTGACAGTATCCATCGTCGGTCTACAACATAATGATAATTGTATATTATTTATTATTACTATTCGTATTTATATATTTTGTGTGTGTTTATAAAATTATTGTAAACTCCTAAGGTTTTCCACCTTAGGGGTAAGGCTGTCGGTTTTCCGCCTACAGCCACCTTTATCTTTCCTGCTCTGCAGTAGTATGTAATATGCGCTTAGACCTTAAGATTATTTAAGAATAAGCGCAGTATAAATTGAATATCTATGTATGTATGTATGTAACAGGATTAGGTATTGATTTTGCAGACACTAATGGCAGCATCTAAAAATAAGAAAAACTAATTGCAATCAAATTTGGACTTTGCAGTTATTACTTATTACTGCTCAAAAGTAACTTACAAAATAGCGTGTAAGGTGTGCAGATGCAAAGGCAAGTTACATCATTGGAGTTATTCTTGTTTCCTCAGCAAGTTTGTCCAAACAGTCATACCAAATAAAAGCACTATGTTCTATAGGGGGAGCATGTTGGCGCAGCGGTAGTTCCCTCGCCAGGGCCCTCGCCCTGCACCAATGAGGTCCCGGGTTAGACTCCCGCGCCCAGCGCTTCATGTGTATTTGGTTTTAAGTCCATGCTCACTTCCGCAGGTTTTTCTCTGAGTACTCCGGTGTTCCTCCTGCATTCAAAACTGAATTAAAAAAAAACAAACTTGGAGCCCTGTTGAAGATAAGCTTCCTTTAGCTTACTTGGTATCAAGTATCAAGTTGGGTTTCCTTGGCAAAAGCCTAAACAAGGTGATAAGGTTCAAACTATGTCAACAGTGCCTATGACAGACTTTTTAAAAAGCCCATTGTACATGTAACATGTAAAGACTACTCCCCAAAATTAGAAAAATAGTTTAATAGTTCTAGTTTTACCTGAAAAGAGAAGGTAATGATTGTCTAAATAAATTTAGCTCTTAAATTCATGAAACTAATTACATGATTTGCTTTTTATTGTCCTACACAGACAAATGATCCAGTAATCAATTCAGAAGATGACGAGAAGCTGATGTTAAGACCAGCAACCACCCTAGCTGAGAACAATGTTGGTAGGTGCTGCATAAACTCTGTAAACATAGTCTCCTTGTTTCCTTGAGCAAGAAACTTTATTCTACTTGCTCCGTGGTCGGACAGTCACGTAAAGCTGTGGGTCCCTTGTACGAATAGACTCCTTCATGGGGTATGCATGTTATGCAAGTACTTGTATCATTGATTGATTGATTGATTGATTGATTGATAGAAGTATTTAACAAGCAATCAGACTCTCTTACAAGATCTATAGCATATCCCTTGCATTCTACAACATTGTGAATTGGTAGTTTTGTATTGTGTAAGAGACTAGTAATGATTGATTAGGATTGATTAAGACCAAATCACTGCGTATTAATATCTTCTTATATAAATTCTTCACGATTTTTGTATTATTATTTTTGGCCAATTTTATTGCCACCACATGGACAAACATTCATCATAAGTTCATTTGAATATTCAGCAACATTTGGTACGTTGTTATGATTAGAGAAATACGGACTAATTTACTTCCCCGTATGGTCATATTGGTTTATGTGCGTTAATCGGCTGCTTGTTGCATACTTCAAGATTTACAGAGTATAGATTCCTAATAGTGCAGACAAGAGTTTCAACAAATTCCAGATTGATGTGATGCTTTACTCTTACTCGTTGTACTTATGATGCATTGTACTGTGAGAGGCATGTGCAAAATTGGTTTCTATAGATAAATCAAACAGATGAAAACAGAGAAAGAGGGAACATGTAGATCTATGCCAAGCTGTAAATAACCTTTGCCAAGCATATCTCACTATGCAGTGAGGTGATCTTTCTCCTGGTGCTGTCATGATTGCTTGGATTTCCCGTAGGGTGCTTCTTTCCCCCTTTGAAACAGGCTAACTGCTTCAAAATAGGAGGTGAACTGTGCATGCTGTCTTCAACTTTACACTGCAGTGTTTACCATTTCTGTGTTTTGCTGTTTAAAGCCTTGATATGCATTTTACATAAAAAGATGAATTTTGAAGGTACTTTTGCAGTTTAGTAGAGCTAGGGCCAATGGACAACATGAAATTTTCCAAGCTCGGATCATGAAGTGCAGAATGTATAGATATTACTAATGGGCATGGTCTTCATTAACAATTTAGATTTATTCTCACCAACCATGTTTAAAAGAATTTCTCTGGAACGTCGTAAATAGGTTTTGATTGACAGAAATTAGCATGTGGACAGTGTATCATTTCCATATGTAGGTAGATTCTAATATAATCAGCTGATTAATGTAGAATTCAACTGCACAGGGTAGGACATAATTTTCAATGAGTGCGGGACACTTTCCAAAATTATACTGAGTTCCCTGATACAACATTGCATATCACCATTCAGTGGTTTAAGTTTTTTAACTTGCATGCTCACTTTTCTTTCTACTCAATTTCTCTCTGGTTTTAATGTATTTTTGAGTAAAGAATGAAATGAACAAATAGGTACATTGAAATAGGTGTGAAATTCTTAATTCTGAAAGACAAAAGACATGCAATGTTGCATAGGTCCACATTTCACAATCTATTATCTACCACTTAGGTCATTACAGATCGTCATGTGAGTGCAAGAAAGTCGTATCTGCAATAGCTACCATTTGTCATAAATTTGGATTGCACACTGTAAAATCTCCAGTCTTGGGTCAGTGGTTCTTGAAATGGTTCTTCAGGTGACACTGTCACCTGAAGAACCATTTCAAGAACCACTGACATAAGACACTGACATTTTGAGAGATTTTTCACATTTTTGTGACAAGTTGTAAAAAAGATATAACTTAGGGCAGCCATTGCAGATACAACTCTCTTGCACTCACATGACGAGATATCATGGCAGACATCTAAGTCCACCTTTTCATACTACCAGCCACATATCACTATCCTGTCAAAATTTTCCATTTTATCTTTCAGGAAATGAAACAGAATTGTCATTTTTCAAGATGGAAGATTATGAGAATTATAAAGCAAGCCTATCAAGGTGACCTTCTAATGACCTTGGTTGGTCCGTGTTCATATCTTACCATCTGTATCATCACCACTGCACTGAACTTGAGACATACAGGATTAACATTCTTGTAAACGATGAGATATGAACAGTAATAGCCAACCTCTATGAACTGAAGTGACCTAAAGCTGACATATCATTCTGTCTTTACCACATTTTTTGATATCTCTTCATTTATACCGTCAGTAAACCGATCTTGGGACATATATAAAAGGCCTGAATATAGCTTAAGGCAAGATATTAGCAGTGCGGTACTACCATAATCTTAATTGTGAATTGCAGTATCCCAAAGTTGAAATGATACGGCAGGCCTATATTTCTATCATTCTATCCTTGTCTATTTGATATCTATTAATCGACGTCATATGTGAACTGAACTTAGGACATCGAACGTAATGTTCTTATGAAGGATGATATATAGGGATACTAACCTTTGTGAACTCTAGTGACAGTGGCCCAAAGTTAACATAATACTGAATATTTCTAATATTCTGTCCTTGTCCATACGTAAATATCTACGTCATAGGTGAACTGAACTTGGGACATCAAGCTTAACATTCTTGTAAGGGATAAGATATGGGCAGTACTGACCTAACCTTTTGAACTGCAGTGACCCCAAGATTGAAGCAGTTCTGAATATGTCTATCTTTGTTGATTTGATAGCTTTTAATTTACGTCATCATGAACTGAACTTGGAAGACATGGACTTAAAACTCTTGTAAATGAGATATGAAGAGTTATTACCTTGTGGAGTGTAGTGATTCAAAGTTGCAGTAATGGTTCCTTCAAACCAACATGGCAAAGTCAACCCTGCAGAGCCACTTTAAAGCAGCACTGCACAGGACCTCACTTTTTAAAGTGTATTTTTATGGGTAATGTAGTGCTGTAAATTAAAGGGACTAGCCTAGATTTCATCTAGAATTAAAAACTTATGCTGTAAATAAAGCTTAAAAGTATAGCAAAATTCAAAAGAGTGCAAAAAATTACACACAAATGGCTCAAATTGAGAGAGAATTAATTTGCAATATATCATTCTTTGATGGTGGTGTGGCTATCCTGTGTTTCCCAAATTCTAAATTTGTACCTCAGATGGATTTACCAGATACAAGATCAAACAAAGCTCCTGGAGATAATTTAATACATATTAAAAGAGAAACAATTTCATCAAAAATAATTTGTTTGGCCATCACAGGTGTAGAAACAAGATTTTTTTTAAGTTTTCAAACTAGGAACACTGTTTCACACCACTTTTTTGCGCTTGCGTAAAAAAATTAAAGTATGTAAAGAATTGCAATTTTCTCCAATATTCATCAAAATCATGGAAAACTACTTGTAGGTTATATTACTATAAACGTGTTCTATCGATTCAAGTAAAAAAAATATATGTAGGTAAAAATTAGTGCGAAGAATCTGGGCCAGTCCCTTTAAGTAAAATGGAGCAAAATATGTTAAAAATATTTGTTAAAGTGGTGAACCAAGATGGCGACTTTAAAAAACTTTTTTGGGATATACAATTTTTTTTAATAAATTACCATTATTGATAAGAATGTACGTCATCATGTTTGATCAATCTATTGCACAAAATCCTCCTTTACTTCGCAGAATCCTGGCACTGTAAATACAGTACCAAGTGCTCTACTTTTTTCACACATTACATACTTTTAGCCCGTACGTGGAGCACATATCTAAAAGTTCTTAATGAGATTACAAGTTTCCTTCTTGGCATAATAGTAATATGATTACAACTGTTAAGCCCTTTCATCTTTTGCCATGTGTATCGGTTATGCATGATGGGAAAAGAAAGCAAAGGATTCACAGTGAAAAAAAATAATAGCGATTTTGTCACTTCGTTTTACAACTGATTGAATTTGAATGGAACTGAGATATCGGGTATTTCAGGCCGATATCGGGTATTTCGTTGGTGATTCATATAGGGGGAATCTGAGCGTCATGACAATTTTTCCAGTTGCCAAATAGGCCAGAACAACAGGAAGTAGGGAGACCCCAGTTGGCGACTGTTGGATCCAGTCTAGGTAGATAATGGTTTAGGTGCCAACTAGAGTTAGGGCATGTTCACAGTGCGGTCATTAACCCAGGACCCTAGTCAATCCAGATTCGACCCGGGACGTGGGTTGATAAATTTTGCGTTCACACTGCCCAGCCAGAAAATTGATCCGCATAGACAGTTATTGAGTCATGTATGGCTTGTTTATTTGTCCTTAGCTATATGGAGTGAAAAAGGGGTTGAATAACTTTCGAATTTTGAATGGGTATACTAAATTAGAATTGCATAAAACTTAACAGTTTTCATATTAAAGAGTTATTTATAGTAGATCTAGTCTCAGATTGATCGAAAATAAGAGGAAAGTATGCAAAAAATGACGACTAGAATGCATAATTTAGGCTTTGATTAAGCTTACGTACCGTATCTTGAGTTTTACATTACCGAACAACATTTGAAGGGTATCAGACGAAGCCTTACTGTATTATGAGAAAAAAAAAGTGTAAGTGAACTTGAATATTGTTTTAGAAAGATGCGACAACCTGTAGTTTGACTGTAGGTCTATAGATGTTTCTGTTTTAACTCCAGTCAGGTCAGAATATTTCGCCATGCCATAATAATGTCAACAAAGCGATAATACTAGTACGTGTTTTATTCTGTTGTTTGTTGTCGATCTATTTTTAGAGCATAATATTAGTTATTTTTCGTGAGCTTTTAACTTCAAAAATTGTTTGATTTCACAGTAAATGTTAGGTAGTAAATATAATAACTATATTGAATTAAAACTATTTAAAAGAAGTTGCATAATCCCAGGAAAACTTTATAATTTCTTTTCAATTATGCTCGTCTACTTCCGGTAATGCGGGTCGATACGTGCATTTATGTTCACACTGCGATCAACCCGGGTCCGACCTGGGTTGAATGCGGATTAAAACCATCACTTCACAAGGTTCAAAAAAATCAATCCGGATTGATTTTTTTTAGGTTATTTTCTGTTCACACTTGATTATCAACCCGGTCCGACCTGGATTGGACCCGGGACCCGGGAGAAATAGGCTCACTGTTAACACTGTCTTAGCAGTATTTCATGAATATGGGGCCCAGATTTTCTACCCCACTACGTAGCAAACTCAACAAAATCCAGTCTACTTGCCTAAAAATAGATGAGTTTCTATCCCTTTCAAGAGTTTTTGGGAACAAGAATGGGAAAGAAATCAAACTTGAAAGGCTAGATCTTAGTGAAGTAACTGATATGGTTGAAGTGTGTATAGAATCATACAGCTGTCTTAAATCAATGAGTGATGCAGTAATGCTGGGCAGCTAAGCTTACATTCAAATGGCCAATTGTGTTAAGGCTGATGTCAAATCATCATTTTTGAAAGTTTTTGCGCTTAACGCTCAGCAATTGGTTATAATTTTTTTATCTTGATTTTTGAAAATTTGCCCCCAAATAAGCCAAAAGTAACCAATTTGTACCAAAACCTTGATTTTTTGACATATATTTTGGTAATATGTTGAAAAATACAATAAAAATGAGAAAAGTCATCCCAGACAGATGTTGTTCCTAGATTCTAAATAGTAAAATTAGAAGCCTTTCTCAGAAAAAATTAAGATCTGGACCAAAATCATACATTTTGATCAAAAACTGACGTCATCATTGTGTTCAGCATGTCAGAAATGTATACTTTTATGTGGATTAAATTCTCAGTTGCTGACAGTTAGAGAGCAAACACTTTCCTGTCTAAAAATGCTGGGATGATATCAGCCTTAATGGTAGAGGATTGCATGGATACTAATGGTATCTCATGTTGGCCCACACAGGCTTCCATGATATCTACACCTAAATAACTAGTAACAGTAAATGGTTGCCTGGTTACTCCAAAAGAAATTGTGACACCAAACTCATTGAAAATAGGGTCATAGTTTTCAATTATGGGGATCTACCAGTGTGACTTTTGGATAAAATGTCCAGCTTTACAATATTTTATAGGGAACTATATTGACAAATGTTTGTTACCATAAAATCAAATATAGTGCCACACTTTTTGGATATCATCTCAATGATTTTAAGACCAAATGTTTAGTCTTCTTAGGACGTGTTCACACCGAAGAATTTAGTCATGACTATATTCTCGCTTGTGAGCCACTTATGACCAAATTCCCAGTGTGAACGCAATTATAGAAAGTGTCTCGCTCGTGACTAAAAGTGACGCGCCATTAGTTTTAATGCACAAGTCATGTCCCAGTGTGAACGCAGCTGCTAAGTTGTCTTGCTGTAGAGCCGCTAACGAGCGAGAATATAGTCATGACCAAATTATGTGTGAACATGCCCTTAGCTATGTTTATTTAGAAAACTGTAATTATTGTGAGTTGATGACCTTAAGTGAAGGAGAGTTCTTGCATGCTTTCTGGAAATTAAACTATTTTAAGTTTCATAATTCATCAAGATATTAAATATACAGGAGTCGTCTACTGAAATTCCTTGGACATGTACTGCGCATGCCTGTTAGGCCTTGTATCCATTGGCTGTACCCATATTCCATGTGCACTGCTCTCGTTTCTATTGTTAGTAATTACGCGGCGCAACACAGACAATAAACTTCTTTCTGCTTAGTGATCATATCAGTGGCCTTGTTGCAGATGATTCCTATGACCTGGCAGCACCAACAATCAACATGTTCATACTTGGTGAGCACTAGGTAATTGGAATATCTGCCGTACATATGCCACTGATATGATCACTAAGCAGAACGAAGTTTATTGTCTGTGTTGCGCCGCACAATTACTAACAATAGAAAACCAGAGCAGTGCACATGGAATATGGGTACGGCCAATGGATACAAGGCCTTAGGGGGCCTGCTAAAGAGTATGCATTGAATGTCCCAAAGTATGGAAAGAGGAGACCTGGAAGACAAAGAACCTTGTTCTCAAAATACATCTACTGTCTTCTGGGAGATCCAGATGGCATGCTGAGTCATGGTCAACTGTCAGAAATGGCTCAAAACCGTTGTGGCTGGAGGAAACTTGTGGTCGACTGCTGCACAGCCAAATGATGATGATGATGAACATCAAAGTACATCATACAATTGAAATAAAAATCTAGAGTCAGTCAAAAGTTTGATGAAGTTTTTTCAGGCAACTTTCCATAAAGTGGTCATTTGTTGGTGATATTTCATTTGCCTATTTTGCTCTGTATTTTTGAGGTACATAATGGGCATATGAAACTTATGAAAATCAGCTTTATGTGTCTCAACATAATAGCCATGAGTGTGGTAGGTTAAAGCTTGTACAACTGCCCTGCTCCATAGCCAAAACGAAGATTGGAAAGTTGGTCTTGGCAAAACATATTAAAAACTTTTAGCCTGAAATGAGCAATAAATATTTCAACGCTGCTCCATATACACTGCACGAGTTTTGATTACACAGACATGCTTGCATGAGCACTGCATATATCTGTACACTAAATTTCGTTCCAGCTGATTGTTTTCTGACTTCGATGTCCGAGAAGACAGCAAATACGCGGGCAGTTCTTCACAACTAATCAGGACATATTTTATACCATTAGAAAGCTAGTCTTTTGAATATTCATGAGTCACCCGAAGGCAATTGAAAACGGGCAGACAGGCTAATTTGCGGTTACATTTATAGCGACAAGTCCCTTCCAAATGGCTGAAAATAACCATTTTGCCATTGAAAAACAGATTTTTGAGGATATTTTAGGTCAAAAACGCGGGCACTTCTTAACAAGAAAAATTTTTGAAGTAAGATTTTTATGATAAAGTATACTGTAAAGAAGACAATACCGAGCGAAGGCATTAACTTTTTATCAAAATAAACTCATAGTGACAGAAGATACAACAGTGACTGCCAAATTAACAGCTGTCTCGCTGTGCGTAAGAGACGTGTAAATGTTACATTGAGCAGATGCACGGGACTTTTCCATATGTAAACAATTTTCAAGTATGGGAACTAAAAATAACTATGAGTTCTGTAGTAAAGTTATCATTTTGACTGTTGGACCAGATCAGACAATTTGTGTAATTCCTACACTTGGCCCAAATACTTAACAGCTTTAAGAATTTGATCTATAGTTTTGGTCTTTAAGTTTGAAAAAAAGATCAGCAGATGTGAGCAAGACACAATTTGTCCGACTTAGGGCTGAACTCTGATGACATAACCATTCTGGCAAGAAATTCAGTCTAAACAAAGGATCAGTTTTGTCTGCAATTTTAAGCTTTTTCTTTGAATGTCACACGCTTGTGATAAAACTGTCATTTATTTTCCAATCAGACATGTAAAGAATGTTAAGAAATTGATAATATCTACACAGACGATGTAAAATTGCAATCACGCTTTCTGAAATAGAAACGGAGCATTAAGATAATTGTTTTTCAAAAGTCTTTTCAGATAAAACAGCTCTTTCAAATAATATTAACGTGAAACATTTGATACTAAAGTTGTCATGATTTTACATTTTGAGTTATTCTATCCAAGATGGATGCAACATGATAGCCCTGTAGTTATAATATTTCCTGATGTAGATTAAAGAATAACCTACTTAACCTTTTGAACTAGATATTTGACTTTTTGCAAAGATTTGCAAGATCATCGTCATTTTGGTCTAGATTTTGCGACATGAATAGCTTTCATTCTTTCATGTCTGTTTGTTTCGTGTTTCAATAAAACTTTTATCTATTTGTGACCAGGAGTAAAATAAAAATATAAAATTAGATAACACATAAATATTTTTTAAATATTATAAAAAACATACCCAAAATTTAACATACAAATATAAATCTATCATGAATTCCATATTACACAAGTTTTTTCCCCTAAATTTGGCAATATTTCAAATTAAAAAGCCTAAAAAGGCTGAATGTAGAAAGTTACAATATTATGTAAGCCTATGTTTTGTCCCAAAATGTTTTTAAACAAAAATGTCCTTTAATTAAATGTCCTTATTTTTTTTAATCTACAAATGTCTAGGAGGGTTTTCCTCCAAGGGGGGGGGGGGGCCTGGGGGAGCTGTATATTGCACTATAAGTAGTACACAGGTTTATTGTGGTCGTGAATGGGTGAATGTAAACTTTCAATCCCTTGGTAATGGGTTCGTTTTTAACAAGAAATCCATAGACATGGATTGCCATTTACAGTGGCAATTATATGAGAACCAAAATATCTGTAAAAACAAACAAACAAAAATGAATTTATAAATAGAACTGTTTTTTGATTAAAAATGTTTCTGTCTTTATTTTCATACAAATCAATGGCAAAAAGTGGTAAAATATGTGTTTTTGAAATGGATTTTTATCAGGCTCGGAAAACTAAGTCAGTGACCTCACTTTTTTATTTCAGTAATGTAATCAGCACAAATGAAAATACCATATATCAAGAAAATATATTTGCACAATCACATTGCAATGATTGCAGATTTTGAGATTCACTTTGCTGCCACATTTGACTTCAGGATACTAGGCCTAATATTACAAGAAGCACTTTGGTGCCTACATCATGTGTTAACAGTATGAATTGGAATTCTGACACTATGTTCCTACATTTAAGTAGATTGCTATTTTTTTTATAAATGCAGTAACCTGGAAATAACCAACTCTTGTGTTTCACATAATTAATTTGCCACTCAATAAAGTTTTATCAAAGTATTCCTTGTTTTATGTTCTACAAGATTAGTTTTAAAGAATGACGAAAACAGCGCTAATTGCATTGGAAACCTAACTCTATATATAAAGACTTGATGAAATCATTAAAATGAGGCTGAAAGTCTTGACAAGTTGATTTTAGCTTAATATGTCCATTTTGTAAAATCACATGGAATATTTGACCTGGGTGCTTTGACAATCTGACTTGGCTACTTATGAGGGGAGCGTGGCCGAGCGGTTAGAGCACGGGTCTCGTAATACAGAGATTGTGGGTTCGAGCCCCGGGCCGGGCGGTTTTCGTTTCCTTTGGCAAGAAACTTTACTTGCTATGTGGTCGGACAGTCACGTAAAGCCGTGGGTCCCATGTGCGAATGCTCCTTCATGGGGCGCTGCATACAGTGTATACCTGGTGAGTCTACCTTATGTGATGTGAAACTTTATTATCAAAAAAAATATTGCCATGCCACATTTAAAGCCATGGACTCTTATGTTCTTCCCTGTAGCATCATGGTGAACCAAGCTTCAAACTTTTCATATAACCCAACCTTCAAATTTTTGCAATCTCTGCCAAGGTCTTCGCTCTTTTCAGTGTTTTCATAAGCTAGATGTTGTTTGCATAAGTTTGCACAATGTACTGTCGAGTGAAGGACATTGGCCCCGGAAGACCTAGAAAATATTCACCTCTGTACTTGCTGGAATTTCAAGGACAAGTTGAAAGCTTCGAACTTCAAAAGATTTGTATGGTATTTACAGCCAGATGGTCTGATCAGCTTCAAAGAGATCAAATGCCTTCCAAAGTCAACTCCAGACATGTGATCAGTCTTGAAAACCCGTCTCACGTAGCCTTGGAAAGGCGTTAATCTGTGTGAAAACATGAAGAGTCAAAGCTTAAAAGCTTAGAATATGTCGCAATCAGCCCGAGGACCGTAATGAATACTGGTGGTGGAATTACACTGTCTAGACCAAAGATGAGACGTCTTTGCGTTATTTTGTGTCTCATCCATCAAAGTTTCAGCTGTTTTATGTTCAATCCACTAAAAATAATGTGTGTATATGACAACCATACGGAACATTTCAAACATTTGAGATCTTTAATAGTAGGATCGATAGAGGTTACTAGCCAATGTGGTGTGCGTGCAAGCTACACATTGTCAACGTTGATATTCCTTTTTTGCAAAGTCTTGTCCACTTTGGTAGGCCTTTTTGACAGCAAAGGCAGACATTAAGGCTATGTCTGGGCCAGGCTAACCGATTCAGCTTGAATTTAGTACAGCATCTAGTGGTTTTGAAATTTATTCAAAATCATACAATGGAGAGCATAATAAACATCAATCAATCAATTAATGATACACAGTACTTGCATGAAATGCATACCCCATGAAGGAGTCTATTCGTACAGGGGACCAACGGCTTTATGCGACTTCCGAACCACGGAGCAAGTAGAGTAAAGTTTCTTGCCCAAGGAAACAAGAAGACGAAAACCGCCCGGCCCGGGGCTCGAACCCATCCATGAGTTTGTTGAAGACTTAAATTGTATCAACTTAAACCCTGCATAGAGAATGTTCCGGATCTTTTCTTGATCATTGGGAAGGGCTATGAGGGGCTCAAGAGGCAATTGTACCATTCAAAAGTGACGGGCATGTGCCAACATAGGTGGCAAATCACTGAAAGCGCATTCAGTGTAGGATTTCGTTTAAAAAAAGTCAGTCAGTGTGACAATCCAAAAAATATCAGATTTTTGAGTGTGAAAATGGATGATTGGCTATACTGTTTACACTGAAATCCATCATAGCTCCAAGTAGAAATCCAGGCACTGATATAAGGATATCTGTTTTTGGCAGTGAATGGGCCTGTTCTGTTTGTACAGAAGGCAAGAATGATAGTTATTCAGGCCCATGACAGAAAAGAGGATAAGTGTAAGAGTTGGAAAAAATAGAGCATATTGCAGGGGTGTGAGATTTCAGCTTTTTTTAATGCCTTCAAAAGAGTCCTAATTTGAGCTTTTTCTTTCACTTTTAGCCTGTTTTTGGCATTTTGTCACTATTTTCAGCTCTTTTTATCACACTCACAATTCGGATACGTATCCGAATTCGGATACTCTGTATCACAATTCTGATACCCGTATCCGAATTTGGATTAAAAACAGCTGAAATGGGATATCAGCTGAAATGAATACTAGTATTCAGCTTCGCCGCGCACCATACCGGTATGTATAAAAGTCAATAACATCTAAATTCTATCAAAGTATTGGCCAAATTATTTTGCCTTCTGTGATAAGAAGCTATCAGGACATGTTTCGAAGCTGTTCCACTGGAATTGCACAGATGGAAATGACATTTCCACAGATACATTTATCATAAATGCAAGACAGATGTTCTACATGTACTTGCCAGCTTGCGCTATCGATTTGTTTCCTGCGCCACGACAGGAGTATCAGAATTCAGATACCCCTCCATATCCTTATTCGGATACGGGTATCATAATTTGGATATGAAATGTGCGTGGGTATCCAAATTCGGATTCGGATAGTTCCGCCGAACTGACATGACTCTCACACCCCTGGCATTGGGTGTAGAGGGTGTGTAAAAATGGGGTCATTGGGTGTCAGCTTAATGACAAAAAAATGGGTCTACTGACTGGCAGTCGCTATTCACTGACATATGGGAGTGCCCACACCTGGGCCGCAAGAAACATTTGGTGAACATTTAAGGAAAATGTAACCAGTAGGAACAAAATCAGCGATGAACTCCAACTTGGGAATCAAAGAAAATCCACATATGAAACATGGCCATGAATCTGAAAATCAATGATCATGGGCATATTAAAACATCAGTGGCCATGAGTTTTGGATATTAAATAAAGACCACAAGCATATGAAATATAGCCATATGCTTGGGTATCAAAGACCGTAAGCATCTGTAACATGGCCATGAGTTGGGGAATCAAAGACTATGAGCATATGGAGCATGGGTTTAGGAATCAAATCAAAGACTATGAGATATGACAATTAGTTTGGCAATTAACTACACAAGTATGAGATATGGCCATGAGTTTGGGAATCAAAGCCTGAATTACTACAGACCATGAACATGGAATGTGGCTGTTTGTTTGAGAGAATCAAAGCCTATATAAAACTTGACAATGATTAAGGGTCAAAACATAGTCAGCCTTCAAACAAAACTTTCGCTACAAAACATTTGGTCGTGGCATCAAAATGACGATTGACTTCAAATAAAATAACTTCCAACACCGAGTTGAGACCAAATTGCACGTGTTCAGTTGCCATACATAGCCTCAAATGTTTGTTACCAATTTATACTTTAAATTTGATGGCAAATATTTGGTGACGGCACGCGACCAAATGTTTGGTAGTGGAAATTTTGTTTGATGGCCGACTATGGTTTGGCCCTAAAGGACAGCAAATGACAATGACCATATGAAACATGGTCATGAGTTTGGGAATCAAAGACAGGATCAAACGCATGCATATGAAACAGGACCTGCATTATTGAAAACAACGTGAGAAAAAGTAATGTAGTTATAAGAATCAAACCAGTGAACTTCCCTTCCAATTTAACCCAGCAAAAGTATGGTTTCAATTTTGGGTTACAACATTGCAATCACATAGTAGCCAACATTTGTATAAGCTGGTGCAAGTACAGAGATCCTGTGACTGTGGATTCCAGAGCATGGGAACTGATGCCAAATTATCGTCTATCAACTGATGCGACTAGAGGGTCTGAAAGATGGCACTAAACCCATGGTATAGATTACATGACAGGAGAATTAAGTCTGCACGCAAACTTGACGAATCCAAATAAGTGAAGAGTGATATCAAATGCGACGCAATGTTGTGGTGGCAGAGAGGTTACCAACTCCAAAGGTTGATGTCTTTTGTATCATTTGGTGGTTCCTAATAATAGATTTAGAAATGTTTGAAAGTGACTGAGAAGATTTAGATATAATCCCAAGGGATTTATCTTGCAATATATGTGGTACATCTTTAGGGTATAGGCTATACTCGGCCTCCACACAAATGTTCCACTACCAAACATATGGTCACCAAATACATGTGATTAAATGTATAAACTGGTAACAAACATTTGATACTGGTTTAAAGACTTTGCCATGATTCGAATCGGCATATGTGCAATTTGCTGCTAAGTTTAAGTTGTGTTTAGTTAGTCACGGTGGAAGTTATTTTACAGAGGAACCTCCTTAACACAAAATCACTGGGATCAAAGATTTATTTTTTGTCATCAGAATTTTGTGTTATCCAAATAAATTCACATAGGAGATCAATACAAGGGATCAAATACTAATTTTTGTGACCAGAGGGTTTTTGTGCTAATAGATTTTGTGTTAACGAGGTTCCACTGTATTTGGATTCACTCGTCAGTTTGATGAGTCACAACCAAATGTTTGGTAGAGTATTGCCTAACCCTTAGTATCTGAAGGTAGAAATTAAGCTTTGGTGTTTTTACAATAGGGTGCCACAACATAATTGAATAAGCTATCCCTTACCAAACAGGAATACAAAATAAGTCTTCTGAATATATTCGCTTAGTATTCAGAATACACAATAAGTAGTATTTTAGTGGTTGAATGTATTCCTCCATTTTGAATACTAAAAATCTCATGATCATGACCACTAAAATCAATTTTGGTATTCAAACTGTTGTGACTGGAATACTAAAATCCATTGAAGAGAATCTAAGTATTCGCTTGTTAGTATTCTGAAATTACTAAAAGGTCAAAGGTTAATTGATTCTACAAATTTCAAATGTGATTGTCTGCTGGCTTGTGCCCACAGATTTTCAATGGTTTTGGTCTTTAGAGGTATGTATTTTTATATTTTTTGTAGTACTAGGGTCTATTATAGATGTTACTGATCACTTGGGAATAATTATATTTTATTGGATGAATTCAGCTTTGACAAATTTGTAATATATCAATGTGTAAATGAAGTTAAGCTTACATGTCTGACACACATTGTGGCTATATATGTATGGATGAATATAATATTATTAAGGTCATGTTGGTACTCTACTTATGTAGGAATGGCACAGTAACATGTCAATTATGTTATGCAGCATTAAGCTTAATTATGAAATTGGTTGGAATACTAATTTAAAGCTAGTGTTACTCTTCTAATTTGCATACTAGTATTTGGAATACTTGTTTGGATTCCTCATTTAAATATTTCGGCCTATAGGAATACTAAGCAATATCCCAGGAATACTAACAAGTGGTTTGAATACTATTATGTAAATTTTAGCTGACAGGAATACTAATATGTGGTTCGAATACCAATTGTGTAGCTAGTATTCATCTTCTAATTTGCATACTAATGGTTCAAATACTTATTTGTGGTTCCTCATTTAAATATTTCGGCCTATAGGAATACATAGCACATGGCTTAAGAATACTAACAAGTGGTTTGAATACATACAATAGTAGTTCGAATACAATTCTGTGTATTAAACCACTAATGTTCATGTAGAATTAAGTGGTTGGTTGTATTCAGGTACATGTCTTCAAATACTTATTGAGAATACAATAGGAATACATTTGCATTTGGTAAGGGAATAACAAATGTTGCAAGAAAACTGGTTACCCATACCACGAGCTACCATGACCCAATTGAACAATCTTAAAAGCAAGGCAACTAATGTCTTTCACATTGTCCAGTCCACTGTGGTTCAAATCTAAAAAAGAACAGTTTATATGTCCAACCTTCTTGAAATTAGGAGACTGCCCCAAACTAAAGATAAATGATGGTGAGAAAATTATATATTGGTGTCCTCTAGTTTGGAACATGGGGAGGAACAGTTAGTTTTAATCAAAGTTAGTTCTGTCCTCTTAAAGGGGCATTGGACAAGTTCAGCATCATCCCTAAATTTTTTCCCAAACATTTTGAGATTTTTACATCATTTGAAGTATTAGCATTGATAACGACAGCATGGAAAGTTTCACTGTCAAATTCAAACCTTATATATAGAAATATTAAGATATTCTTTTATTTTTAATTATCGTTGGCAAATTTTAAATTTCGTTTGGTTTATCTGGAATCTATGATGGGAAAGGAATGTTTTACAAACAAATCTTTGACTCTTTCTTGATATATAGCATCAATAGTATAGCCTCATACCCAAGATCAACAAACAAAATACAAATTCAAATTTATGAATTTTCTGAAGGTTTTGATCAAAATTTTCCCGATATCTGGTAATTGACTGTTATTTTCTAACATATATGAAGTGTAAATCATCCATAAATAAATTTTTGAAGTTTATGCCCCTTTAAGTTTAAAACAGGATTGTGAGAAAAGTTCTAGTCTACCTTGTCCATCAAGGTGAAGTATTTTTTCTTCAACTTTTTGTTTGGAACATTTAGTTTGAATTGAAGAAGAAGTTTGGAGTATGATGATGAGAAAATGATATAGCAATATTAGCACTGGCAATGTCCTCTTTATTTTGGAACATGGTGGAAATTGTATTTCAAATTTGCCATGTTTTTTTTTTCAATCCATTTTAAACCTCAACCTGATGTACAAGATGTAGAAAATACACAAGAACTTTGTTCTCAATCTTATTTCAACTTTGCTCAAACTAACAGAAGCTAACTTGAAATTTGAAAGAAAAAAATAATAATTTCCTACATGTTTCAAACTAATTTAAACCTAAAAATGCCAGAGGTGAACAGTGAATATAATCCTTATTGTATTCCATACTTAAAATTAAAGAACTTTTCTCTGTCCTTTTCAAAAATAAATATTCCCATTTAAGGTGTTTGGTCCATGATAGATCTGCCCGAAGATTTTTAGTAAAATTGGCATGAATGATATTTTATCGATGTAGAACCGATTTTTAAAATAAAAATTGGGGGTCACCGGACTTGTTTTTGGCAAGAGAGTCGGTTTAAAAACAGCATTTTTGGAGGTTTTTGGGGGAAAATTAGTACAGGGATCTATGGGAAACTTGGCAAAAGTGACATTATTTTGTGTTGATTCAAAAAATCTGCCCGAGCATTTTTGTTAATTTTTCACAAAAGTTGCGCACAAGTATGTTCTTTCAAATAAAACAATAAAAATTGGGGGTCACTGACTTAATTTTCCAGAAAAATATTAAAATATGGTAATTTTTAGCTTCAAATCACTACTCAGAGTAAATGCGCATGCGTATTGCGGCACTTACCAACTCGGACACTAGCGCGTACTGGTACGCGTGGACCAGACACCTTAAGGTTCCAATTTAAAGCTAAAGAAAAAAGGTCTTCACAGTTCCAAAGTAAAGTCAAGAAGATGGAGAGAATTTGTCCTTCACAATCTAAGTACGTCATCACTTCCACTAGATTTACATTGTTTGTTATATCAGTTTCCAATAACTTTACAATTTGTTCATAATCATGTCATAAGTTTAATCTGGTCTGGTACACAATAAGGTCATTCAAATTCAGGTCAAGTTGAAGTTCCTTCTGCTAAATTCAGGATGTCTCAAGTTACTCTCTACTGGTCAGTCAAAGTACATCTTGGTTCAGCAGGCTTTGAGACTATCAGGTGCCCATTACTTACATCAACAACTGGAGTGTTCTATGAAAACAACAAGCTTCTCGTTGCATGCAGATAGTGACGGATATTTGTGTGGCTGTTTAGAGGTGTTGTGAAAAGGTTATTTCTTAGCTTTGGTATGACGATAACAAAATGTCTTGATAGGGAGCCATATGAATCTTGTAGTACAATTTTTTGTGTGACATAATTCATGGCAGAAACAATTACAAAACAAACTGGCAAAGTATATTTGCATTCTTCATTAGGCCAGAAAAAATAAATTGTTATGTTGCCCTCGTGACCGACCCTATTCAAAAATTTAAAAAAAAAATTAGGCAGAGATGCCACTTAAGGATCACTAAAAAATCCTGAAACTTTCAAAAAAATCCTGAAAATGCGCGTAAATTTTTGCAAAAAAAACTTTTTGAAAATAGTGGAAAAAGCACCCAAATTTGGTGCTTTGGGTGCTTTTAAAAAAAAATAATTAAAAAAAATATATTTTCTGACCGACCGACTCAATTTTTCAGAAATCTCACTTGAGGGCAACACAACGATTAATTTTTTTTTTACCTTATGGTTTGATTAGACATCAGTGTAGTATGTCATAACATACCCAACAGCTAGCCTGCAGAAAAAAAAACCTCTCCTGATAGTCTAAAAAACCCTGAAATCACAAGATCTAGTAAATGGAAAACCATCATAAACTCGCAAAGACAAATAAATCTTTCTTAATTTTAATAAATCTAACTTAAATAACAAAACTTCTAAAAAACACTAAAATTAGAATAGGGTCAATCAAAATGGACATGCAATTCCTGACAGTCCATCACTTTAAGTTGGAAATCTTGCACCCTCTGAAAAAAAATCCTGGCTATAGGCCTGAGATTATATAAGGGTCAAAACAGCTATCAAACATTTGGTGCAACAAGTCTTTGTTGTTACATTAATTCCAATGAGCTCCAATGCACCCTCTAAACAATAACAGCTGATACTTGATGTTGAAAATCTCCAAACATTTGACATCAAAGAAAATTGTGTGGTATATTGATTTTTCATCACCAAGCCTCCGTTATTAATAGAAAATACATTGGAACTATATATCAGATTATAAGATAACAAAGAATTGTTGCACCAAATGTTTGATAGCTCTAAAGAACTATGTTTTGACCCTAAGAGACACAGCAATGCATGAAATCCTCTGAATTGGAAAAATAACCTGCTGGAATTTACACAAATTGAAAAGGGGTAAAATTTAATTTTGGTGTGGGTGGGATGCTGGCATGCAGGTACCTTTTTGGAAAAAAAAGATAAGATTTAGAGCTAACAAATGGCAGACATTCACAAGCGTGAAAGTAAAGTATATTTCACATCACTATACGGACCACCTTGTTTGAATTCTTGGGTAAAATGGAGGCTTAAGTTCTAAGCTCTCTCAAAAGATTCCAGAGGTTTCAAATGAAAGACAGGATTTGTCTTCAGTACCTCTTGTAAAGAAGGGATCATAATCTGACCACCATTACGGTTACATTAAGCCATCTCAGGGATTACACTGTATTGTTTTAACAAATTGGTGGGTTCCGCTTTTCCATACTGTTGAACTTTTAGCTTTTAAAAAGAAAGATCAAAAGTTCAAAATAGATTTGGATTTTATTTATGTAATATTTGAACTAGCTTAATGGTTTCACTTAGTAAGTTTTGCTTGCTTTGAAATAACTTTGTATGTAAGTTTTGTTCAGATTTTTTAAACATATATTTAACAATTTGGAAGAACTAAGGCTGTTCCCCTGATCCCCCCTCCCACAGACTCAATGCAGCAGGGAACGCTGTTGTCCTCTGCACTCCCTGGGTGATGTTGGACATGCGAATGTTAGACATGTAGCAGACACAGGGCACTAAACTAGTTACAATTTGGTATTGACAGATCAGGAAAGTGCATTCAAGAAGTAAATTAAATAATATGCTCTGATCTTATATCACAATGTTGCAGTAATAATTACATTTTGTAACATAAAAGCTCATACAGAAAGGCACGTTTGAGTGCCACTCTTCAATTTTCGCCTGTGTGGCAAAAATGTTTAAATGTTGAGAATTGATGTTTTGCCACACAAAAATACAACTCATTTAGCCATGATTCACTTGGGTATGAAAAACTTATTTGAATCAAAGAAAGACCAATAAACAAACAAAATCGTATCACTTGCTCTATTAAAACAAGACAATTTTCAGCAAAATTAATTTTTAAGGGTTCTGCCAGCAGTGTTTCTATTTTCCTTAACTTTTTAAAAGTAACATTGTTGTTTAGGAAGGTTAAATACACTTAACAACATGATATCTGCACTAAAATTTATTGTTAGTAACAAAGATGTTTAACTTTTAAGAATTTAGTAATTTATTTATAGAAACACTATCACAGAATTTCTCATTTTCTGGAGAATGAAAAATTCAAAGCACAAACAATTTTCTGTTTTACTATAAATGTTCAAGTTCAACAAGAATGGTTATGGATATTAGTTACTAGTTGGAAGTACTTCCTAAAAGTGCAATAAAATAAGTAGGTGTTTAAGAAATTTGAACTTTGGTGATCATGGCTAATGCCTTTAATGAGAATATAAATAATCAAACTGACCACAATTTGTTAAATATAAATTCTCTTCTCATGGAAAATTATGCTTTTAGACTTTTTATTGGATTTTCAAAAATCTTGGCTGTTTCTAAAAAACAAGCTTTTTGTCAACTGTTTTTGGTCACCACACATTCCAGTTTTTGAACTAGTGTCTCTTGGTACCCTGTGCCTGGGCTGGGGGTTCTTACTGACAAATGGTATACGGGGGTGCTCAAAGGTTTTGGGGTACATTTTAGTAATTTTTGGTATATTGATGGATGGGTTTTCATTACAGACCCAATGCGCCCAATTGCCAAAGTGTCAAAATAAGGCTGATTTTACATGATTTTTGCAACTCTGCGGGGGGCTTCAGCCCCAAAGCCACCCCCTGGACATGCCACTGGGTAAAGCATATCTTGCCAATCAAACAAGCTCAAACATCAGACTAAGGATTGATATTTTGCATTTTTATATCTCATGTAGTTATCTCTCAGTTAGTTGAGTACTTCAAACATGACAATTTTCTCTGAATTCACAAAAAGAAAAACAGTGCCATTCCATTTATTGGGTTTTTGTTTTTATTTATTGGGTATTTTGCTCAATACAGAGGCATCTCGTTAATACAAGATTTTGGGGACCATAAAATTTACCTTGTATTATCAGGAGTTCGTGTTTATCCAAAAAACATATTACTCATTTAACACATAAAAGTGAATCTTGGGACCTAAAAATCACCATATGGTATTATCAGGTTTTTTTGTTATCAGTCCGGTCCGACTGCCTGAACAGGCAATATTTCCCAATGTGGCAACATATTGCCTGGCCAGGCAACATCATATCTGTCAACTGTGTCGAATTCAACAACCTTACCCTAAATTATTCCCTAGCAGCTATATAAAAGTTCAGTTGGAGTTGTACTTTTGTGGGATCAAACTTAATACAAATTCAAATTTTTTCACCAAGCCAAAAATTATATGACCGGGAGAAAGTTGAATTTTAATAACAAAAGATTTTTAACGGTTTTTTCAAAATTTCAAATTAAATACTGGAAATAATAAAATAAGACTAAAAAATGTTTGAAAATAGTCGACAACCGTTAATACATTAAGAAAACAAAGAAAAATTGTGAAATTCGTTAGTTATGTGCTTAAAACAAAGCAAATAACTACTGTAAATGCCAATATTTTCGCGCTCAGTTATTTTCGCGCAAGTCCTAATTTCGAGTTATTTTGAATTATTTCGCGCTTTCATTTTCGCGCTTGTGCATTTTTTAACGTGCGGCGGTATATAAATACCACTTTTCACGCTACATTTATTTTCGCGCTTGGAGAATTGAGCGCGAAAATTAATGTAGCGCGAAATAAACCACTTATAAATACAGTAACCGATAATTTGAATCACACCAATGCATTGTGGGATATGATATTGCCGGCGCAGGCAACATACTGCCAACACAGGAAACATTGCCTGTTTAGGCAATCGGACTGGACTGGTTATGAGCTAGAGCCTGTATTAACAAGGTTCTAATGCCTAGGGCCTATATGTTTTGACAGAAAAGTATTTGGTGGCATTTCATGAGGTGGGTCAAAAATGTGTTACATGGTCAAAATGGTCAAAAAACCAATTGTTTGATATGATGTAAATATTATTGATCTCTTTCAATTCAAGTAACTTTTTAGCCAAATATCACTTTTGTGTTGGCACAGTGAGCTAATCAATGGTTAATTACTCTATACACGGCAATGCAAACTGTAATTTTCAAATGCGTTTTTCTCAAAATTGCCTGTTTTTACTAAAGCAAGTCATATATTGGAATGATTGATGGTAAACAGTTCATTTTTTCAGGATATGTTCTGAACACTTTATTAGTTACTTTGATGCATTAAACTGGAAACAGACCCCTTAGGGTCTTGGTGTTGATGACCTTCAATTAATTAGAGGCGGGCTATACAAGGGGGAACAAATGGTGATGTTTCAAATCATTCTGTCCTAATTCCTATTTGATGCAGCTTGATCCCCTGAACATTTTGACACCAAATTTGTCAAAATCGGACAAAAAATGAGAAGGTGCTGCCCAAAAAACTGATCGAGGGGGGAGTGGGTCTTAGAAAGGTCTAAAAATGATAAATTTGCCAATTACTGTAATTATATACCAAATTTTAGCCATGTTGGTGACTATCTGTATGTATTTGTTGTCACAAAATCCATTTTTGAATGTTCCAGCAATGTCAAAACTTCCAAAATGGCGATATTGTCTCAATTTTGGTATCTACCGCATCCGTAGGCACGACATCCTTAGGCACCACCACCCTTGTACTGTCAAGTTCAAACCATTGTCTCTCGTAAATTATGTAACCCATGAAGACCAAATTACTGCCACAAATAGCAGAAAGTGTAAGCTTTCAAATGAGACATTAAACAAGTTAATAGGCCAAGTAATAGTGTATTTACATCAAATTAAGTTCGAGAACCCATGAAAAAATGTAACAACACCACCTTTTTAGCATACCCACCTAATGACATACCATCATTTAGGTATCGGTACATCATGATCACTTATCATGCTTAGGAAACTGCAACCAAAAGAGAAACTGTTTCATGTTCAAGTTTGAAGTACAAGTTCATGTTCTCCTGCAGTTTTGTGACCATGCAGAGTTGCCCATGTAAAAAATCCTGCAATATACACTGGCAGTCAAAAGTGTTTGCGCACGCTTAAATACGGGCAAAAAACTAATTATTATATCAAACAACCAAGACTCTTAAAAAATTAATGTTTTTTATAGGTGCCATATGTATCTAATATAAATAATCCATGTTCCTCAGATATTCGATCTTCCATAACCATAAAAATTGCTGATTTCCTGGACCATACACAATTTACACCAAACACACTTTTCGATATCATAGATTTTTAAGGACATTTGTCCTCAAAAATCTATGTCGATATATACGTATGTAGTTTATTATTCAATGCTCGTTATCACTGTGTACCCGTAAAGAACATTTTCAGGTTATAAGTTCTCAACAAATGTGCAGATATATATAAACTACGTTTTTGAATGTGCAGAAGAATGTATACAGCCTGTTTAGCATGCCATATTTTCAAATGCGGTGAATGCAATCCTGTTCAGTTCTTTAGATATCCGAAAAAA
>JXSR01S001643.1:47132-58132 GCA_000969725.1 Ophiothrix spiculata
GTCATTTTAAAGCTTAGAAAATGCTGTAACAGTTGAAATGATAAAATCAAAATTGATATCATCTGCAAAGTCCCCCCTTTCGGGGTGAGCCATCATATATAGTTTACATGAATCCAACTTCGGTTGATTCAATTTTGTCTTAATTTGTTGACAGTCTCAAGCAGGCCTGATTTTTAAACTTACTACTTTGAACAAAAATTGACAGCGTTACTCTGGGTGAAAGTGTAGTTCAGGTCTCGTTATTTTGTGCATACAAACCATAGTAGTGTTATCAATCCTTTGTATTAAAGAAAAACACACCAATTTTACTCCCTTTTGCATTTTGTTATCCATGAGAACATTGTAGGAGTATCTTGAAAAAGATTTCATTATAAAATCATAATATCTTGCAAATAATCACACTCTGGTTCTTCCGGATCTTCCACTGAAGCTAGTGCTCTCCGCTTACACATTGGTCCAAGAACGCATCAATTACCTGAAACAGGACAAGAACAAAATGATACTGCAATTAGTGAATTGATATAATAATGGCTATGGCAAGCAATCGGGATAGTTACATATTGTGATAGGTGTTGTAAATTTCCATTTTGACTTTTCCTGATGCTTTGTGACAATATGGCCATCAGGATTTTTTTGTATTGAGCTATTATATTGACTGCTTTGAGGGGCATGGCTTAAATTATTTTTCCCAAGGTGTTCGCTTCAGACATATTCATGGTTTTGAGATCACTGAGGGGAAATATTTTTAACCATGCCCCTAAGAAAAAGCAGTCAATATTTGTCATCTGGTTGATTAAAAGAACCATTTTTGCACTTACCACAGATGTCAATTAGTCGCGTGCCTAGCGCTCGTGTTACACCGGCGGCGCAAAATATGTTGAGTGGTCCTAGTGAAAAATATGCCCGGGCCCTAGTTAAATCTAAGCCCTCACTTTTAACCAATCAGAGGACAGTAATCTATATATGAGGTAGATAATACAAAATACACACAAATTGTGATTTTTGCAGATTTAAAATGTTCATACCTTTCTCAAACACCTTGCAAAATATCAGCTTTCAACCCAAAAATATTTGAAAAATAACTATTTTTTAGATGTAGTCAAAATAGGAAATTTGCATAAAATACAAAATTCATTTTAAGTTTTCTTGGCTTTACATATTCTGACATGCCATGCTTAGAAGAATTGTTAAAGGGACTAGCCAAGATTCCACTTTGCCAATTAAAACTTATGGAAATGCTCTAAATAAAGCTTAAAAGTGTAGTAAAATCCAAAAAAGTACAACAATTCAGACAGAAATAGCTAAATTGAGAGAATTAATTTGCAATATACACTGTTAGAACGTTGGGCAAATAATTTACCCAACGTTGGTTCAACTATGAACAACCCTACTTCTGGGTAAATAATTACCAACGTTGCGTAAAATGTTGGCTAATTACCTAACTGTTGGGTAAAAGTTGTTGCTAATTACCCAAATATTGGGTAAAATTTCACCAACAGTTGGTTAATATTATTTACCCAACAATTGGGTTGTTCATAGTTTAACCAACGCTAAATAATTGCCCAACAGTATAACAGTGTATCAATCTGAGATGGTGGTGTGACTACCATGTGTTTTCAAAATCCTAAATTTGTATCTCAGATAGATTTACCAGCTAAAAGATCAAACAAAGCTCCTGCAGATAATTTAATGCATATTAAAAGAGAAACAATTTCATCAAAAATAATTTGTTTACCCATCACAGGTGTAGAAACAAGAACTTTTTAAAATTTGAAACTAGAAACACTGTTTTCACACCATTTTTACCGCCGGCGACAAAAATTAAAGTTGGTAAAGAATTGCAATTATCTCCCATATTACTCAAAATCATGGACAACTACTGGTAGGTTTTATTACTAGAAACATGTTCTATTGATTCATGTAAAAATATATGTAGGGAAAAAAATTAGTGGGAAGAATCTAAGCCAGTCCCTTTGACTCTACTTTTGGGTGTCACATGATTTTGAAACTAGTATCATTTAAGAGCTAAGATATGCTCTTTATTAATCTACAATAAAACAGAATTGACCAAGCTAGGGCCAACTTTACTGGAGGTTTGAGGTGGATGGTCACATATATGATATGGCTGGCCCCAATTGATGTGTTTCTGATAAGGCCAAAAAAAATAGTTGTGTTGCCCTCACAGGCCCAAAGTGGTGGGGACGTCCAGGCCGGATTTTTTGTTCTTTTTTCTTTTTTAAATAACCATTACAGATGCCATGTGTAACAGAAACAGGGTCATAAAAAAAACTTCGCCAATATACACATTTTGGAACATTTTCACGGCTGGAAATCAGGCAAAACTAATATTAAAAATCAAGAATTTTGGTGGAAAAAAAACCCGGGTCGGGATTTCCCTCAATTTCGACCAGGCCGGCAGAGGTCAACACAACAATTTTTTTTGGCCTAATGATATAAAGATGGTAATGATCATGTATGAAAGTTAAATCCCAATTCAGCTTCATCATCAATACTTAAACTTCTAAGGTGCAATTCATGATTGTGATCTGATTATAGCCTCATCTTTTTTCTTCTTAGATAAAAAGATGAGGATGAATACAAAATAAATACATTCTGCTGAAAATTTCACTTAATTCGGACATACCGTTTTCAAGTTAGGAGCTTTAGAGTGTTTTAAAGGTTTCCATAGGCTACTGTGTTGTAATTATTGTCAGGGTCCCAACAATAAGTAGAAAATGACACATTTGCTTGATTTTCTCAGGAATGCGAATAGATATACAATAATCTCCTTGGCATTACATCAGTCAAGGATTCTATTAGCAAAAAATCTTTATTTTGACAGATGTGACCTTGGGGATGAAAAGCGGATGTTTCAGAAAAAAAATCATTGGTGTAACTCAGCTACTCTATGAAAAGTCCTGAGTGCATGGGGAAAAAAATCAAAAATAATGTGCAAAAAATAAAATTTCCAAATTTTCATGAATCTTCATAAAGTGCTCCCCTAGAAGCAGGAATTACTGAAGCTGACTTTGTTTTGTCTTTTGGATAGATCTTTGTGTTTATATTGTATGATTTCTTGTCAGGAAAAAACAAAATTTGGAACATTATTCAACATTTTTTTCCCAATGTTACACCAATCAAATGTATTTTCTTCTAGGCTTTAACACCTTGAGAATGATACTACGTGTTGATCAATACAATTGATAACAATATAATGTATGAATAATGTGAACATTTTTTTAACGTGTCCAAAAAAAAAAAAAAAGAATGATAACTTTTTACACATGTATAGTTTTAATATATCCAGTCATACCTTATCCAAGAATGATATTATAGTGATTATTAAAGTAATGGCAGGCTTGTAGAGTAAGTATGAACCACATAGGGCTGGACATTAGCACCCGTCAGATGGTCAATGGCAGGTAATTTTGATGTCGGGCGGGTACAAATACAAAGTAACCTGCCCCACTGGCGGGTCATTTTTAACTGAGTCTGTGTGGAGTATTTAAAACATCTCTAATGAATTTCTTGTTGGGCAGCTAGCTTTTTCTTTGAGAAGTTGCCTGTCTAACTGTCCAGTACTGGCCAGTACACAAAAATACCAATGTCCAGCCCTGGAACCACTTGATGGGTATGCTCCCGGGGGCCACTCAAATATAATGTTCCAGGCATAGCGTGACCAAGAAAAGGTGAATTAGGGCTGTTTTTGAGGACTGAAGGGTGAATCATGTGACACCGTTTAGGATATCAAAACAGGAATTTTGGGGCCATTTTCGAGAAATAGGGTACTTTTTCAAACCTTAATGTGAAAACAGTTTTGATAAAATCCCAGTTTAGGGTGTTAATAGGGGAAAAATGGTATATTTTGGCTTCAGAACCCTCCATCCTCTAGGGGTGCTTTGAAAAACTGTGGTCATGCTATGCTTGCAACATCATACTCAAGTGCCCCCCTCCAGGGGTATGCTATGGGAACAGAAAAGGTACCAGACCAGTAACAGGCCCAGCAAGTACCTGTAACAAATTAAGTATAACCAAGCATGCACAAGCCCAAAAGAGCTCTAAACTAGCTGCATCTAACTTGATGTAAATTGAAATTGTTTAAAAAAGGCAAAGGATATTGACACAATGATTGTGTTAATATCCTTGCCCAAAATGGCTATATAGACACATACGGTGATCGGGTGTGAGAAAGTGAATGGCTTAAAGGTGCCGATGCTCACTGATGCTCAAGGGATGGCAACAAAAAGAGTGGAAGGAGGAAGGTGACTTGCATTGGTAATATTACAACTTTGCTCCCCATTATTGTCTTCCTCTTGTTTGTTTTACTCCTCTCTTTCGGTCTGTCACGGACCAAAGGACAAAAAGGCAACTTCAAGTTGACATTCTGAATAACATCAGAAACTCTCCCAGTTGTAATATATATTACCAATCAATGCAAATCGCCTTCCTCCTTCAAACATTTTTATTGCCACACCCTTGAGCATCCGCTCCATAGCCATTCACTTTCTCACATCCGATCATCGTGTCTATAGCCAGTTTTGGCGAGGTTATTGACACGATCATCGTGTCTATAGCCACTACCTTAAAAAATGCACAATATATGCTGAAGTTAACAATTGTGATTGCTTGGACACAAGAAATGATAAAGCTTCACAGGAAAGATATGAATTACCTTATTTTAGCAATGATAGTTCTAACTTAAAGGGACTAGCCTAGATTCCACTTAGAATTAAAACCTTATGGAAATGCTTTAAATAAAGCTGAAAAGTGTAATAAAATCCAAAAAAATACAAAAATGTACACAGAAATGGCTCAAATTGACAGCAAATTGATTTGCAATATATATCTATATGTGATGGTGGTGTGACTATCCAGCGTTTTTTAAATCCTAAATTTGTACCTCAGTCTGGATTTACCAGATAAAAGATCAAATGAAGCTCTTGGAGATAAGTTAATACATATCAAAAGAGAAACAATTTTATCAAAAATAATTTTGTTTACCCATCACAGGTGTAGAAACAAGATCTTTTTAAGATTTGAAACTAGAAACACCTTTTCAACCATTTTTTGTCGCCGGCGACAAAAAATACAGTTCGTAAATAATTTCATTTTTCTCCTCTGTTACACAAATTCAGTGGAAACTACTGGTAGGATATGTTAGTATAATCATGTACTATCGATACATGTGAAAAAAATATATAGTCAGAAAATCAGAGGACAGGATCTAGGCCAGTCCCTTTAAATACAATCAATGCATTTATTGAAACCTATGTTGGCATTTAAAGACTGATGATGATTAAAAAGGTCACAAACATGTAGTTCAAATTAGAATCTCCTTATAGCATCAAAACATATTTTCAAAAAATGTCTGAAACTGACAAATATTATCAGATAGTCAGGTAGATCCCCAGCATGAGTGTCAAGTTTGGTAAATATGTAATTTTCATGATGAAACTGGTACATGTAGTGCACTTAAAGAATCTGGATGATGCCAAAAATTCACGCTTGAGCAATATTTGTTATTTGCATTAGAAACCACACACTCTTTTTCAAATACCCCTTATGTGTGACAAATCTGATTTTTGGTGTTGATTGTTTGATATCAAATTAAAGCTAATGGAATATGTAATGCGAATACCTTAAAACTGTGTCATTTTGTGAGCTTCAAATTCAAAATGGCTGCCAAAATTGCATATTTTCATTAAATCGAACAAAAAAATATGTTAATATGCCCAATATTGTAAATTTTCAAAAGAGTAAGCAATATTGTATAAATAATATCATTATTGTTCTAAACATGGACCGTTCAACTATTAAAAAAATAAACTGCCGCCCAAACATCACAAGAAATGAGCACTAGAATGTTTTGGCGAATAAATGGAATTTTATAAAACATCACTGAAGTCAATAAATATTCAAATTGATCAATGCAGAATGATTTTAGGTGATACAACAGAAAACATCTTGTCCCATAATAGGTTTCAAATCCAAAAAAGTGTACATATTGAGGTTCAAAATGGCTAAAAGGTTATATTTCTACGCACCAAAATGAATTTCAAAATCGCATTAGCCAAGCATTAATGATATTAAATATCCAATGTAACCCATGTAAATGACTTTAAAGGAATCATATGTTCCCAAATTATTTCTCACGAAATTTGAAATCCAAAATAGCCACCAAAAGTAGGTTCAAAATGGCAGCAAAAATTCCCTTTATACAAGGAAACTGGTAACAGTGACATTAAATTTACATTAAAACAGAACTTAAAATGTTCTGTTTCCAAAGTTATGAATGAATATTGCTTTAGGGGCTACAAAAGAGACATTGACCAGATTGCAGGCCAAAAACAGCACTGTACACCCAAACTTACAAGTTAATGCTTTTTCATTCTTTTATCAACATTTGGCAAAACCTGTAATCTCTTTCATCACTGATGAACTATCATAGCCTATCTAAACCCGGGGGGTTACTCACATATGTAAGTGACGTAAGACTGCCACCAAGTACCTCGGAAGTCTTTCGGTGACAAATTGGGTCCAAAATGGGGGTCTTTCAGTGACAAAGTGCAAAAAAATGGCAAAATTCACCAAAAAGTAGGGTTTTTCTGCGTCAAAATGGCACAACATTTTTTGACTATTTTTGCGAAACTTTTTGTGACATTGTCGATGAAATTTGAAAAATTTTCAAAAAGTTATACCAAATTAAGAAAATGGTGGGTCTTTGAGTGACAAAGGATGTTTTAGTGTATGGAAGTTTTGAAAATAGGGGGTCATTGAGTGACAGTTGGTAAAATAGGGGGTCTTTCGGTAAGAGCAGGCCAAAAAAGCGTGGTCTTTTTGTGGCACATGGCATGTACTTCAAAATTGAGTATCCCCCATAACATATTATATTTCTGACATGTGGCCCATGACAGATGGTCTAAGTCAGATGTTACTGACATCCAATCCCAAGATAATGTTCCATCTCAAGTCATTCATATCATTCCAGAGTCACAAGATCAGCGGCTTAATTGCCTTCTCAATATTTTGCATTCTTTTGGTGCAACATAACATTTATTTTGTGGCATACAGTCTTATAGGGATACTGCTGCCCTTAAACTTCTCCATGATCTTTCCATGCTTCTGAAATTTCTGTATGAAAAAAAAAGGGGAAGGATCCATCCTTCTACCCCTATCCTTCCCCTCCCCAGCAGCCATGCTACAGTGATCCCTGATGATTTTGCAACAATCATCACCTTGTTTAGGCTTTCGCCAAGGAAACCCCACTTGGTACTAGGTACCAAGTAAGCTAAAGGAAGCTTATGTTCAACAGGGCTCCAAGATGTTTTTAAAATTCAGTTTTGAATGCAGGAGGAAGACCGGAGTACCCGGAGAAAACCTGCGGAAGCGAGCATGGACTGAAAACCAAATGCACATAAAGCGCCGGGAGCGGGAATCGAACCCGGGACCTCATTGGTGCAAGGCGACGGAACTACCGCTGCGCCAACTTGATGCACGTACACAGAACTTTGGAATTACACTTTGATACTGAATCCAAATTTACAGGAGAAAAGGGTCAAAGTGATGTCATGATCTGTGAAAATAGAGCCTACAAGTATTTTGAAGTCTCCACAATGTGAAGTGGCTTGGTTGGTAAAGATTTATCAAATAGTCTTTCTACCATCAAAATGCAACATACATAGGTTTCACTATCTGACTGTTTTTCCCATTGATTTAGAGGGAAGATACCAAACTCGGCACCATTTTTATTTCGGTATTTCAAATTGGGATATTCAGGTTTTGCCTATGATGCCCTGCATCTTGCTGTCATACGCAAATATTGAAAACAAGCATGCTTTGCGTACAGTTTGGAGTATCATTTGCATAAAGTATTATTTAAGCGGTTTGTCTTGATACATGTTACCGAATCTCTGTACCCGATGTTGATTTTGGCAGGAACACCCGAGTGTACCCAAATACCCCCAATTTTAGCTCTATGACTGACAACGCCATTCCATAGACCAGTATACAGAGTCTGTCATCTCCCCTCTAAATCTCTGGGTTTTCCAGATCAAATTGTGTACTTTGACATATTGCAACCACAGACCTCCAACAAATTTCAGTAAACGTCAGTCAAACAGGTAGATCACAGACTCTACTTGATACCTTGAGCCTTCCAAAGGGAGGGGTGCATCATGCAGGACATGATGGGATAATCTCCAATAATCCACTGATTTGAAAACAAAATATCCCTTTCAAGCTTTCTTCGTATCGATTACATATCCCTAGACTGAGAAAGGAAAGGTTGGGGTCATCCATATATACACCGTACTACATTTGCACTGCACCACTTGTGAACAAATGGCAACAACTTGTTATACTTGGTGCAATTTGCTACATTTTACAAATGCGGATATATATTATCAATGCTCAGCGCTGTATGTTCACACATCAATTTAAAGTTTGGGTATTTGGGATTAGTCTCGAAAGGGGGGGGGAGTTCTTAGAAAGTATTTGTACGGGGATGCTCAAAGTAGATATTTTTTACCATACCTTTACCTCGAAAAGTGTGATTTTGCAACCCATCTCTGTACCATTTTTCTGAAAAAAGCACCAAATTTAGGGCAAATTGGGTGCTTTTCTTGCAAAAATTTCCAAAATACACCAAATTTTGCAAATTTGGCGCATTGGGTCTGTGACGAAAACCAACCCAACCTAACAAATATTATGAAAATACACTCCAAAACCTTTGAACACCCCCATATACCATTTGTCAGTAAGAACCCCACCCCGGGGAATTACTTTCAGTTCAGTTTTACTCACCAACAAAGCATAAATAAAAATAGCAACCATTACAATAATATTGGGTTGACTGAAAAGAGCAAAGCTCTTACAAAATGTTTATCTTCAATATGGAACTTTTAACCCAATAATTCATACTTCTTTCACAATTCACATTCTATTTTACAGTTTTATGGGTTTTACGGATTGTTTTTCAAGACTTTCGAGCACAAATGGGATCGCCCCTCCTTTAGCCTAAACAGGACCTTATCAGATGAAAACAATTCGTTAAAGTCAGTGCTATTCGAAAAGAGTAGGAAAAAATTTCCCGGTCATGTTGACTATACCTTCAAAAGTATATCATTTCTCTCTAGGACCAGAGAGCTTTGTGTTTGACTCCAATTGGAGTGTTGCGAAGTATCTAAGCAAAAGCAGAAGTATGAGTAATTGATGATAACAGAACTTATCTACTAACTGGTGAATCTGACAAACATTATCAACATACTTTAGAAACACCAGAATGTTTCCTTCCATAGTGGAGTGCTACTCACACCAACTTCTGAGATGCTATAGCTAGTTGTCAACAGCTCCTAGCTTAGATACATGTATATAGGATGTCCTAGCGATGCACAATTTGCCAATGTGTTGCGTAAGACAAGCTCATATTGCAATCTCTGCGCTACTGTGTATTACCAGTATCCGCACACAACAGCATTCTTGGGATTTTTGCTTAATCCATCACGATTCGTCATCAATGTTTTGATCTTTTTCACCTTATCGTGACCCATTTGGTAACTAGTCTTTTTCTTAGTATAAGAGATTACATGTGTCACTTTCAATACGAGATATAGTTCACAACCCTCCAATGATGTATACAATAATTTCAACACACAGTAAGGCCTTTGTCATGAATTGGGCACTAAATGCTTAAAAGTATGTGACCCGATCAAGTTTTCAACACCCACCTCCCCCTACTTTCCCCATCAAATTGGAGATTTGATTCCACAATATTAAAGTTCATATTTTTCATGCATCTTAATTTTCACCCCTAAATTATGTTCCCATAAAACACATGGTGAAAATAGTCGCAAATTACCAGAAAATTTGGGTTAACCATTTTCTATGGTTCATTTTCAGACGTTTTTGCCTTGGCTCAAGGTATAAATGCAAACCAAACTTCAGGAATGCATTATGCAGGTGATGTTCTTTCACTCAAAAAAAATGAAATAAAAATAAAAAAAAATTGAATTTTTGACCAAATCAGGTCCTCTTGTCTTTAACAGAGAGCACCGGACTCATACTACCCCAATTATTTTATAGGTTAATAAATGCACATTTCATGTCGCGAGTGAAATGAGACAAAATCAATGCACGCATGGTCAATTTTGATGCGTCCAATTCACAAAGTCTGTAGGGGCCTATAGTGTATTGGACAACATTCCAACTTTACCACAAGTGCATTAATGTTGTCTTCTTTTTGTAGTTCCCTCGCCTTGCACCTATGAGATCCCATGTTCGATTCCTGCACCCGGCGCTATATATGCATTTGGTTTTCAGTCCATGCTCGCTTCCACAGGTTTTTCTCTGGGTACTCCGGTCTTCCTCCTGCATTCAAAACTGAATTTGAAACAACATCTTGAAACCCTGTTGAAGATAAGCTTTCTTTAGCTCACTTGGTTCAAATTACCAAGTTGGGTTTCCTTAGCGAAAGCCTAAACAAGGTGATTTTTTTTCAAGGTGATTAATCTAATTCATACATGACAGGAAAATAATATTGCAACTTTCATGAAAAGAAATCAGGCCTTTATATGACCATCAAAGTCCAAACCTTCTCTAAACTAAATAAATCATCACCTAACAAAAACAATGAAACATGCATACACACTAAACGCCTGCCACACAAACTGGAACACAACAAGCGCAGTGCATTGTGAATTTTCAATCAATTCCGCATACTTGATAACTTACTTTTTATCCTCGTGTTCTGATTGGCTAGATGACACGCAGAGTGTATGAATCAAACTTCATACACTCCGTGTGTGCTCCGCGTGTCACTTAGCCAATCAGAACGCAAGAATATAAAGTATGCGGAGTGCAGTGGATCTTCACAATGCACTGCGCTTGTTGCGTTCCGGTTTGTGTGGCGGGCATTTAGTGCGTATGAATGTTTCATTGTTTTTGTCGGGTGATTATTAATTTAGTTTCCAGAAGTTTTTGATTTTGATGGTCATATTAAAGGC
>JXSR01S001643.1:58812-85482 GCA_000969725.1 Ophiothrix spiculata
TCCTGTCTCAGCAGATTTGAATCCTCAACTCTCAATGATTAAGAGTTGGGAGATAACCATGGAGCTCAGTATGGTTTTATCTGATCTTGTTGAGCGAGTGAACCACTTTGGAGATAACCATGGAGCTCAATCTGGTTTTATCAGATCTTGTTGAGCAAATGAACCCCATCAGTCGCCTCAACGATTAAGAGTTGGGAGATAACCATGGAGCTCAATCTGGTTTTATCAGATCTTGTTGAGCAAATGAACCCCATCAGTCGCCTCAATGATTAAGAGTTGGGAGATAACCATTGAGCTCAATCTGGTTTTATCAGATCTTGTTGAGATAATGAACCCCATCAGTCGCCTCAACGATTAAGAGTTGGGAGATAACCATGGAGCTCAATCTGGTTTTATCAGATCTTGTTGAGCAAATGAACCCAATCAATCGCCTGAATGATTAAGAGTTGGGAGATAACCATGGAGCTCAATCTGGTTTTATCAGATCTTATTGAGCAAGTGAACCGCATCCATCACCTTTGGTCTTGAATGCAAAGTTTCTGCATTTAACTTTTTAAGTACTTTTATACTGTTTTGTACCGGATTTCAGTTTTGAATAGTCTCATCAACTAAATCTAATTACAGGGAGTTACTTTTAAAAATGGTTTGAAAAGCTGGTGAAGTCTGGAATTCATTTTAAAAATATATATAAAAGTGACAGACTCTGATGCTTCATAATTGATCATCCATAAGCAACAACAATATGGTACTTAGTACAAAAGTGATAATGGGGATGTGCCGCAAACTTGGGTAGCAAAATCAGGCTGTCTGGTATACCAATGGGTCCTTTTTCTTTGCAAAATGTGGTATTATGATGGGTCTGTTTTTCAACATTTTCTAGATTTTTTCCTAAATTTCTAACAAAAATTAGGAAATTCGCGCCAAATTAGCGTAAATTTTCGGAGAAAATTTCAATTTTTGTATAAATTCGACTCAAAATTTGGGAAATTTGGTATATGGATGGGTCCCTTTTTCTTGAAAATTGGTATATACATGGGTGGTACTACAAATTTCCCAGCGGCACACCCCTACCAAAACCAAACTTGAGTACCCCCCCTCCCCCCGGGATGGTACCAATAGTGTTAACATGCGGTCACAAAGAGAGACGATTCCCCTTAAAACTTTCTTGGGTTGTTAATATGTGATTGCAGAGTTGCATGATTAGCCTTCAAAGTTATATATGTGATATGATTCGGATGATTATGACCTGGATTTTCAATAAAAATTGATCTGAGCTTTCCATACAATATGAATCAACTTAATATATAATTTATGCCGACTATGAGGTAAATATAATGGTTTGATTATAAGTTTAATGACATGTATGATATCATCATCATGATCATGAAAGTTACAAATCAGATGAGGTACATCTTATAGCATGCATCAACTCACCAGTACACACAGCTAGCTAGGTATGTAGCTCGTGTCCTAGTGTGTGAGCTAGGGTTTAGACACTGGTCCGAGATTTGGCTGTCCTAGGCGGGCGACCCTGCTATGCATCCACACCATGGGTACACTGCTGCTTCTATCATGGAATAAAGCATCGTACATCCAATTTATTCATATATGATGGCGCACGCCGAAAGGGGGGGGGGCTTTGCTGATGATATCAATTTTGATTTTATCATTTCATCTGTTACAGCATCTTCTAACTTTAAAATGGCACCTTACTTGTTGAAATTAGTCAATGCGATCAAATTTTACAACCAAAAATATGCTGGAAATTCTTGTTATTTTCTTTATTGTTTGCTCCCTGTTTTCACCAGTTTCTTGAAAGTGTTCTGTCGCAAAGTTCCCCTTTTCGGGGTAAACCATCACATATGATATAAAGTTTGATGGTACATAGATGTCAGCAGCATGCAGGAGCAAACAGGTGCAGTGGTAAGCAAATGCATGTATGCACTAGTATAATAGGGAGTGCGTTTATTATGTTAACGCCTACTACGGCTGCTTATCACGCTTACCTATTCTAATTGGTCAGAGATGAATATCTGAATAAATATGACAAGGAAAAATGTCATCAGTATCGATTCAAGTTCATAAGTTTAGCATTGCTGAGGTCCTCTTAGAGATATATGTTCAACCAGAAACAAAACTGGAGTGGTCAAATGCAAAAGCAGGTTGAAATTGATTGATGGAATAGAAGGCATGAGAGCATATCAAAACAAAAAATTTCGCTACCAAACATTTGGTCTTGACGTCAAAATAACGATTGACTTCAAATAAAATAACTTCAACACAGAGTTGGGACCAAATAAAATTTCATGCTAAATTGCACATGTGTTGAATTGCCATATACATAGCTCCAAATGTTTGTTACCGGATTATACTTTTGATCGCAAATATTTGGTGACGTCACAACAAATGTTTGGTAGCGAAAATGTTGTTTGGAGGCCGACTATGTTTTCACCCATACATCAGGGACATATTACGCCCACAAGGAAAATGAGATGTTGGCTCCAAAATTGGGATGTTGTGAAGTATCTGATCCAGATCAAAAAAAAATTGGTAGGTATGTGAGATCCGCGATATCGAACATAGGGTCTTGCGGAACGGATTTTTGGTCAAAAATAGGGTCTATGGAACTGATTTTTCCCGGATTGAGGTCTCAGGAACTGCCTTTTTCCCATAAAAATACGACTATTTGTGCTGAAAATCGATCAAAATTAGCTTGAAAACATAATAAAAGACATTTTTGAGTCATTTTCTTTGAAAATGGGGTCTTGGGAACTGAAGTAATCTTGAAAAGAGCATCTTGGAGAACAGAAGAGGAGGCTTGAAAAGGGGGTCTCGAGGGCGGCACATACCCGTACCTTTCGTCAATGTAAGTCCCCCCCCCCCCCCCCGGGAAGACAACACAGATGCTTGTACTATCATGCCAGCTATCTAAACAATCCACAAAGATACATTGTATTAATTTCATTCTATATGTTCCGGTAACATATCTAATGTTCCCCTAACATTCAAAGCATGTTCTTATGTAAATATCAGCTGGGCGGAATCGCAGAAGTTGAATGTTATTGTTGGATAGCTTGCTAGATATAACTGAAATAAGTCGGAGGGGTACTTAGTACAGAACTGATTACGAGGATGTTCCGTTAACTTGGGTAGCAAAATCAGGCTGTCTGGTATGCCAATGGGTCCTTTTTCATTGCAAAATGTGGTGTTTTGATGGGTCTGTTTGTTAAAATTTTCTGACATTTGTGCCAAAATGGCGCAAATTTTGGATTTTCCAACAAAAAATCAATCTAAATTTGCGCCAAATTAGCCTGAAATTTTTTGTATAAATTTGACTCAAAATTTGGGAATTTGGTATATGGATGGGTCCCTTTTTCTTGAAAATTGGTATATACATGGTGGTACTTCAAAACTTACCAGTGGCACACCCCTACCAAAACCAAACTTGAGCAACTCCCCCCCCCCCCCCCCCCCCGGGCTAGCTCACACAGTCAACTTGCTATGTTCTTATATGGGAAAAGAATGTTTGCCTTCAAATACTAAAGCTGAATTCAGATAAATGCAAACGCACCATACCAAGCGTATGTACATTTTGTAGATGGGAGATTTGAGCAAAACTTTCGGATAAATTGATATTAAAATGCAACACAACTGCGTAAGATCAAACTGAGTTGCGGAAATCTGAATTTTCCATTGCGTTTTCATGTTGTCAACTGCCGCAGTCCGTTTGCGTTTTGAGTGTGAATTAATTTGCGGTGCCGTTTGTGGAGAAAATTATTGGAATCGCATTGCGTTTTAAGTACGAATTCAGCTTACCACCTGCATGTACACGGAGTGTTATTCACATGAAATGAACAAAAAAAAATTTCTCAGTGAAGATATACTGCTCACTGCAAAATAGCCCTGCCATACCAGCATGCAGGCCTGCCAGCGTGGTTAGAAAATACACTATTGGAACCTTTTCTTTTAGAAGATATCACACAAAATAGCCCTGCCATACCACTGCGGTCACTGGTGTAACCAGACCTGACCATCTGGGGTGGAAAAACTTTTCTACTCATTTTTCTATTTCAATTTTCTTTATTTTTTCCTATTTTCTTCTTTTTTTGTAAATATTTTCAAAATTTTACTTGATTTTTTGCCTTTTCTCCCAAGCTTTTCCGAAATTTCCCTCCCGATTTTCTTCTTAATAATGACATTTGGGGTGGGTAGGTGGTAGGGGGTGGAGGGGGATTGGCAAGATGTCCCTTCACCACCCCATTGGCTAAACCCGAGGGGGGGGCCACCCAACTTTGGTTTTGGTAGGGGTGCGCGGCCCCGATATCCGAAACCCTAAGCTAGGGAACAGAAGATTGGCTCTGAAAAGGGGGTATAGAGAACTGAAATGACCCTGAAATGACCCTTGGGAACTAATTTTTTGGGTTAAATTTGGGTTCTAAAAACAAAAATTTTCAATTATTTTCTTGAAATGAGGGTCTTGGAAACTTAATTCCAAAAAATGAGGCTAGGGAACTAGAAGGTTTTATAAATAGGGCTTGTGAACTAAAGGATTGTGCTTGAAATGGGGCTTAGGGAGCGGCAGGCAGGGTGTGAAAAGGGGGTTTTGAGGGCCCCACATACCCGTATCACCTTTCTAGGTCAGTGCCCCCAGGGGGGGCTAAACAACTGATTGTGGTTAGAAAATGCACTACAGTTTTTTTTTTCTTTTTGAAGATATTGCTCATGATAGCTCTTGTCATACTATTGTGTTTAGAAAATGTGAAATAGTTTTTTTCTTTTTTTAATGATATTGCTCAAAATAGTCCATTAACTTGAAAAGTATTTTGAACACACCTGTTCTTATTTGAAACATTTTTTGCTTGTTTTGTTTGACATATTATCATATCATAGTTAGCATAACATCAGCGGCAGTATATATCAAAATATAGTAGTGTTGAAATGATTTAAAATGCATCACGTACTGGTGATAAATATCATTGGACCTCTACCATGTCTACTAGAAGATAAGATGCGGTGTACAGGAAGTTGCTGTTTTGCATGACTACATTCAGATGGTAAAAGCAATGGAGGGATATGAAGGACATCTGTTGCATATATTCCATAAATACATAGCCTGATGGTGGTGATATTTTTGGTGTAAATGATATTACAAATACTACACAACACATGCAAGAGGGAAATCTTGCTTGGAGCTACACTATGGGCTTTTCACAAATATAGACAAAAAAATCTCTGTTTCGATATGAACAGACCTTTCACAGCATATCACAGACTACCCTCCCATTGGCTAGGGACCTACAAATGTGTCACACACCATTCTCCCCTTGGCTAGGGATCTTTCACATATGTACCAAAGACCATGATCCTGCTTGGTTAATTAGAAAACCTTTCACCGATGTATCACAGATCATGATCCCCTTGGCTATTATAGGGCCCCTATTAAATGTTTCACAACAATCCCTTTAGCTAAGGGGACCCTTCACAATTGTCGTAACAGATAATCTTCCGGCTCATTCCATGGAAAATGAAACTTTTTTTGACTTCAAGCAAAAAATCAGCTTTTTTATTCGACCATTTAAACAGGTTTTTCACTCATACGTTTGTTACTTGGTACGTGTGAGAAGTATTTCCCAGACAGGAATTGTGATTTTTTTTATATCCGTACATGAATGAGCACAAGTTTTAACTCAAAAATGTCACAAACGTTACCAAAAAGTTACACCAAAATGTCACAAACGTTACCAAACAAAACAATGCATTAAAAGAAATCCTGATGATAGAATTTCCTAAAAATTATTTGTAAATATGTTACCAATCATCTGTAAACGCAATACAAAATTTGCTAACATGTCAGAGAAGATTTACTTTTAAGTCATTTAGAGCTAAACCACATCCGTGCGATGTCACAAACGTCACCAAATGTTACATGAACTTTATTCAGGATTTTGGAAATTAATGTTATTTTCAAACACCTAAATATCTTGGTCCCACCAGTGGGCACTATTATCAACAACAAACTCGTGGATAGAATGTCTATGCTAGGAGGTGAAGCCATTTAAGGGGCCTGTTAAGGCTTTTATTTTGACTTTCTTTTTTGGCTTATAAGTCTAAAAATATTAAGTTACAGTATAGAAAAGTATACATTTCTAGAAAGGAAATTTGACAAGGAATCTGTTTATGCTATTGGTTTGGTTCAAAAATGACCATATTTGGTAAAAAAATGCAAAAAGCAGTGATTTTGCCTACACATGAAACGGGAAAGGTAACTAAAATAATTGTTACTGCCATTTTATCACATATATTTTTTGGGAAACTGCACACAATTATCTAGGATCGCATTTTTTATTTTTTTAAATAAAGCCGAACTTTTCGAAATATAATAAAAACCATGATATATGTACCATTTCCGACATTTATCTGCATCAATTTTGATAGAAACTAATGAGTATCTTTGATTTGAGGACCTTAAATTGAAAAATGAGAAACGCGATCCTAGATTTTGATATACTGTACATAATGGTTGTAAAAGCTTTCCTTGTACTTTTTAGTTTTTTTAGTTACGTTTCCCGTAAAAATGATGTTTTTTCATCAAAACTGAAATGGAGAAATCCCATGTTTAATGAAGAAATCGCACATTTTGACCTAAAATCCATGAATTTTGAGGTCTAAACTTTGGGCCTCGGACAATAAAACTTATTATGTAATTGATATTATTGGTAAGTATTGTACTCAACTTTCAGATCCGAATTTAAGCTCCTTATTTTGTAAATATTGAAAGAAATCTAAAATACCAATGTTCAGTTTATTGCGGGATTTTAACAAATGTGCTCATGCAAGAACATAACGCAACGCGTTCACCCGCACACGCAGTATTTGTTACCGCGCAAAAAGGCACGCACATCAAAACACGCAACCTAAACGCAAAATATAGGACGCGTATCTATGCCCGTAATTTCCCGCCAACAGCCACGTGGTTTTTTTTACTGTAAAATGTCAAAATGATCTTTTAATTTTACCTATAAATCAGTTTTAAAAGTTTTGTTTTGTAGTATTTTATTGTCTGTAATAAAAGGTAACATGCTGAAGTATCAGAAAATGCAGAAAAACTAAATTCTACTACCGAACAAACGGCAGGGTTAACAGGCCCCTTAAAAGTGAAATTTTCCACTTTTTTGGTCACAAATGTTACTTTGGAATCACCCTTCCCCTTTGCTTTGGCCCTTCAAAAACTTTTACTACAGGTATGTATCACAAACCTCTCAATGACTATCACAGGATTCACATTATTTACAGCAGGTCATCCTCTACTTGACTACAGGCAAAATAAAAAAAATATTGGAAAATGAAAACAAAAATCCAGGGTAAGGGTTGCATTTACAAACAAGGGCCCTGCACTCTGGATTTTTGTTTTCATTGGCCAAAATTTTTTTGATCTGCCTTTACTTATATAATTTATCTCCCGAGTTGTTTTTCACTCGTTGCTTGCCGGCGCTTATCGTTAAGGCCTCCTACGTACTGATAAACTTATAAACGCATGTAGACCATGATTTGTTGGCTTTGATTGTTTACGCTCATGCTGTTGACGCGCATGTTAAAAGTGGCATACACAACCCCGATCTGAAATCGAAAGGAACCTTGAGATATATTATATATGGGCTTTTCTTAGTATCTTAGATTATTCCCCTTTGCTAAAAATCTTTCACAAATGTGTCATGATAAAGGGAAATGAGTCGGATGTTTGATATATTGATTACAGAGCAATAGAGGTAGAGATATTGATTAGAGCAATAGAGGTAGCGATATGTTTGACATATAGATTACGGAACAATAGAAGAAGACGATTCTTTCTATTTTGATCATTATTTTGAACTTTAAATAATTGATGTATTCTCAGAAACCAAATATCAAATTTTGATGGGGTTTGGATCAAATGTAGCAGTTTTAATGGACTAGTAGATTGCAATAAAAATTCAAAATTGTTTCCTTTGATCATGTCACACATATATATCAAGAAGCATCCACAAAATGGGCACATAGCCTGGGGGCACTCCCATATCACGTGTCATGCTTCTGTCGATTTGCTCCACTCTCACCCAATGACCCCCTATTATTTTGACAGTAAACCTTATTAATTCTCTTTTTTATGGTGACTCTCATCCATTGCCCTGATTTTTCGAGAACCTACACCAAATGACTCCCTTTTTTTGCTTCATTTGTGGATTTTTCAAAAATTTTACGAAAATTTTGAAGATCAGCGATTTTGTAAATGTCAAAATTAGAATGACCCTGTTTTTCGCTCTTGCCAACAAATCGCTCGGAATTACCCAGTTTTTTACCCTCCTTGTTCACCTTGTTTAGGCTTTCGCCAAGGAAACCCAACTTGGTACTTGGTACCAAGTAAGCTGAAAGAAGCTTATCTTTAACAGGGCTCCAAGATGTTTTTTAAATTCAGTTTACCGAATGACCCAGGGCTATGATTTTTCAATGTATTTTTCACCTATTGCCCCTACATTTCGAAAGCCGGTAGGAGCAGGTACGTCACTTTCATTATCGGGGCACATAGCATGAGCTTCAGTTTTGGCTTTGCCTATATATTTTTTCTTGTCGTCCTAAGACTTTCAATGTTACCAGCATGCATTATTTTTGTATGAGTAAAACTATTTTTGTATGAGTTTAAGTTAAAGTATCACCCCTTAAATGTTGTACAATACAAAATGACAGAAATGGACAGTGTGAATTTATATGCAATATTTGTATGTGACAATTAGTTAACCAACACAATGTATACTTAAGCAGTACTATATATATCAAGCATAATCAATGTATCTGAGGCTACAGCCCCCTACCCCTCCCTTCCAAAAAATCACACCTGAAATTGCATTATCAATTAGCAAAAAGTATCATATTTTACGATAAATTAGTAAAGTACATATAAAATGTCCACCTATACTCTCATTAACGTGACTTTATTTAAACTATCAATTAAATTCGCAAATCACTGAGTAACTGGGTTAACAAATTCAATAGAATGGAGTTTCCTCAAGTTTTCACCAAACTACATTCAAAGATTGACCTAATCAACCCATATTTCAACAACTCACTGTATTTCTTAATACAGGAGCATACCGTTGTTGATTCGTGATGAATCCACAGTTGATATTCAAATTAGTGCGTCACGCACGGCACAGCGTTTACGGAAGTGTGTTTACGCAGTACACATAAGTCGGCGCATTGCTCATCTCGAGTCGGGCACTTATAGTACGTGCAAAAGCCCAGTGCTTGGGAAAAATTGAAAACCTCAAAATAGCAAACATTCCCAAAGTAGCACTTTGCTTGAGATATTTATTTTTGAAGATGAGTAGGCCTCTCTGTTAAATTGAGAACATGTTGAATTTAATTCATACGTTTTCAAGAAGATTTTCATTGTTGAAAAGTATTCAAACACCCCAGAGTTGTTCATTGCGAATCAACAACTCTGCATCCGATGCGTCGGCATATTTTTATCACGCTCGGGTGGCTAAAGCCACTCTCACGCGATAAAAATATGCAGACGCATGGATACATCGTTGTTGATTCACGATGAACAACTCTCTGGCATGTTTGAATACCTAAATATAACATCATTCAACATCAATCATTGTCATGAGTACCTACTTGTAACGTCTGTAACCACTGTATAACTCATACCGGATGTCTCTATTACATGCAACATCTATAATGAACCAACAAAGCCTCATCTTATGATGCCGACTACCCACTTGGAAAATCTATTACCACTTACTACTCATACACGAGGCAACCACACAACATGCCTGTTTCAAATCAAACGCTATTACTTGCTACATCTATTACTGAACCAACATGAAATCATTCACCATGCTTAAATATACTTGGATCATGCACTTTATACCATGCTGTGAGTGAGAACTGTGGCAATAAAATGAGAGTACTACATATATATGAGTGAAAAGTGCAAATAACAAAGTAAGATATTACTGACTGGGTTGGTGTTGCGGACGTTTTGTACTGGCCGGTATAGTCCCGATAATCTGGAGCTCTTATGCAATACTCCAGAAATGTCCCAATGCTCTGAAAAAATGATGAGATTTTGAAACAAATAATTTGGCTGTAGACCTTTTGAAAACACAACTTTCACGAATTTACAAGAATTCCCAAAGTCAATTTTACATTTTCCGACCATTGCCGTCGTTCTCATTGTGCTACCATGGCTGCTTGGATTTCCCGTAGGGTGTTTCTTAACATCCTTGCAACCCTGTTTCAAAACAGGTGATCTACTATCTTAGCAATAAGTAGTAAGCACTACACTTGTTTGTGTACTGCTGTTAATATGTCAATATGCATTCAACATATGAGAAATAACTTGGCTATTACAAGAAAGCAGTCAGCTAGCATAAATAAAAGTAATTCTTTCCCCGATGTGTCTGTTACTAAGACCTCACCTTCCTATACTTGAGCCAGTGATATCCTGAGCTCGGTCTTTTCCTAGAGGCATTAATTCCTATTGTTGAGATGAGCTTCTAGCAAATGTCATCTTTAGAGCTGATGATCTTCACTAAATATTGAAAGCTTGGCTCTCTATATGCATGGCTTGTAAGAAAAAAAACTCTGAAAAGGTTTGACTAACCATTTTACTAAAAAATTGGTTTAATATATCAATCCACAACCTGTTTATGTGCAGGTTCCTTGCTGTACCTCACTTACCTCAAAATGAGCTATTTTTTGATTTTTAGTCCCTTTTACACAAAAGACTTATATACAATACAGTTAAAGTGGAAGTACCGGTAGTGCAAAACACTTGTCCTAAATAGTTGAATCCTACTGATGTGCATCACAGCCTATACTTTGATCAACACTAAATAGGCGGGAATTATGAGGCTTTTCTTCATCCGCAAGAAAACGTAATCCCAGTTACACGCACGACATAGATACTGATGCGCGAGTCCCATGTGGAACGTGCGCTGCGTCTCCTGCAGTTATGCTGTGTCCAGCTACTCACGCGCTTATCTGTATCAATTCACGATGTGACGAGGCCCGCCTATTTGGTGTTGATCAAAGTATAGGGAGGTAGCTCTCTCATTCAACCCAAGGGAAAGTGTTTTGCACTACTGTCCCCCAAAATAAACCAACTGTATTTGTTTTATTATACATATTTTCATACATAAGCTTTTCATGTTTCTGTTACATTGATAATTTGGCTAAACAAAGTCAGATAAAACTACTGTATTGGGAGTGGAAGAGTTGTACCAATCGGATAACAGCACCAGCTCATGGAAATGTATGAGGAATAGTTGTTGGGTTATACCAGCTCATGTCAACCCAAAACCTCAACTTGGGGTATTTGGTATACTCAGGTCTCACCAAAATCGATTCTGTGAGCCAAGATTCAATTAAGCGAAGAGACAAACTGCGGAAATAATACTTATTGTGAATGATACACAAACCAGCACGCAGAGCGTGTGTGCGTGTTTCCAATATTCGTGTATCATTGGCAAAAACCCAAATATCTCCAATCTAATCCCCAGGCCAGAATAAAATGATGGCGAGTCCAGGATCTCCACTCTAAATCTATGGGTCGGTATGTATTCAGATGGCTGATGACGGCTGGTCCTAATCAGCTAATTCCTGTTACCAACACATGTGGCTATGAACTTAAAGCAATACTATAAAGTGTTAAAAATGAAGCGCCCCCTCTCTCCCATGACTTTTGATTTTTTGGGCTTATTAGGTTTGTTTTTGGTAGATATGAATACCCTCCAAATGATTTGGCTCAAGGATGCTTACTTTTTCTGTTATGGTCATTTGTTGAATTAAATTCGGGATCCCGAATTTAATTCCACATGTATTATTATAGGAAAGCATGCATGTGCTTTTTATCCATTTTAAGGTGGCAAAACAATTTTTTTTCACAAAATACACTCAAAAACGCTTTTAGATAGTCACATTTCTCCATTTTGTGCTGTTTTCACTATAAACAATTTTTGATCAAAATCTTATAGTATTGCTTTAACACTTGATTTTGCGTGAAATCTGCTGCATAAAAGAGCCTTTTCTTGCTATGAAAGTTAATATTCAAATGAGATAGGACACTTTATCAAAGGAAAAACTGTAGTGCTATAAATTTCATTAAAACCAGGTCTTGAGTTTTGTGCAAGTATATATTTATATTATACAATATACAAATATTGACTGCTCATGTGGGCAATAGTAAAAAACCTTGTCCTGAAGTGATCTTGAGACTATAATATTTCCCCGAGCCGAATGGTGCAATAGTTTCAAGATCAATGATGGGAAATAGTTTTTACTATTCATGCCAGAATTAAGTAAGCAGTAAATATTCATTTTGTATACTGATTTTCTTTTGACTGGCCAATAGTAAAAACTTAATGATCGGCTCAAATCATGCTAATAAAGTGCTTTATATTGTACTACTCACTGATGGTGGTGGCAGACATGGTCCAAAGGTCTCCAGCAACAATGGCTCCTTCATCACAGATTCTTTGAAATCCTTGAAAGACAACCTGCTATCATGGTCAATATCCTGCAAAACATAACATGGATTCTTCATTTACAAACTATTCAAATCAGTGTTTGACATAAAGGATTATCCAAGAAAACCTAAAATTGGCCCGGACAGCCTCGATGAATGGTCAAATTGTCCGGTGGACAGCTTCAAAATTACTGGCTATTATAACTCACACTAAAGTGATTGCTCCTGAAGATACAGAAACAAGCCATACACACATCAAAACCGCTCGATCTGTTCTTCAAATTAAATTAGAACTTCGTTGTATTTTATTTTTTGTGGTATGAAAATAGCCTCCTGAACTGAAAATTTTCCCTTTTCAGAGCAACTTTTGCAGTTTTAGCTATTTTCCCTCAAAAACAGGGTCTAAAGAACTGAATCACGTTGAAAATGAGGATCTACTGAGCGGCCTGAAAAAGGAGGTCTTGACCGCGGGACATATATATCCTGCTCACACAAGCGAGTGCCCCCCACGGTCCCAACCCCGGGAAAACCCCTTATCTTTACAACTAACTACTCGATTAACCACTTTACCGTTAATGTGTATAGAATTGTGATCTTTGCCATTAAAATGATGAATTTATGATGTATTTTTTGCTCAGTGCATGCCTTGTTTTGTTTAAGCGTTATAAGTTAATATGCCAACATACAGGACTACGCATTTACTGATTAAGTTACAAAAATTAAAGAAAAGGTTGAGAACAAAGATTTTTGGTTTATGTCAAATGCTGATTCCATTATCGAAAGTTCCATTTACATCAGGCCAATATTTGACCTGAAGAAGTCAGAGCTACTCCTGACGAAAGCTTGACAGTTCAAAACTTCTCCGACGGCGAACCCGTAAAATCTACTAATAGGCCAAAAGTCATCATCGTATGCGTTGGTCTTTCATAACTTATACCATATATATAGGTGTAAACAGGCTTAGATCAAGTCATCTTCAAAATTATAAATGTGAATTATTAATTGAACCATCCTAATTTCTAGTGGAAGTACATTCAATTGTAATCTTTTTACAATTTTTTTTGAAGTGAGAAAATTTGCAACTATAATTTTGGTGACGTTATACGAGAAATAAACTTTACTTGAGTGTATGGTTTATACTACATCATACAAACAGATCATATTAAAAAAATCTGAACTATGCATACATATAGTGCAAACAAGTGTTAGCCTTATCAATTTAGGCTGACTGTTAAAAATGCCCGCTAGATCATTTTTGGAGTTCGCGATCAAAACGGGGTTAGCGACCATCGCTAAATGTTAGTGAAATCCGCCCCTGCAGTCAAATCAACACTTCCCTAATTTCAAATCAGTAACCTCAGTTAAGTGTTGGAGTACTCGAGTACAGTACTCGTACTTGTACTCGTACTTAAGTACATTTTTTGAGTACTTGTACTCGTACTTAAGTACATTTTTTGAGTACTTGTACTCGTACTTGTACTTGAACATGAAGTACTCGTACTTGTACTCGTACTCGACTGGTAAGTACTTGAGGAAAACAAGCAAATTCAGCCGAGTACAGGCGAGTACAATTATTTTGAAATAATGAAATAAAATTATTTTTTCCCCATTTTTTTAAATTTTTTTATCTTTTCATATATTTACTTTTGAGGCCTATATCCATAGTACAGGTAAAATGCACCCAAAAATCATAACAGTTGATACCCCGGCCCCCAAACTAATTTCGCGGAAAAAGGGTTCATTTTTCAACCCTGTCCGTGGACAAAAATGTCCATGATATTTTTTAAAAATAGGGGCTGTTTTATAAAAAAAATAGGGTGATTTTCAGAAATATAATAATATGTAAATCCAAGACAAATATTTGTAACTCGATTACACATTGTAAAGAAGCTGTTTTTACTTTGCTTTCACAACATATCCAATTGTGTTTTACTCATAGTCAGGAATAAAATCAAAGTTCTAAGTAGTGTAAAATATAATCTGAATGAAAACTTAGTATGGTCCTCGAAATATAAAAAATAGGGTGACTTTGAAAATTATGTCCTCGTTATGTAAAAAATAGGGGTAATTTTCGAGCAAATTGTCCTAATTTTTTAGGAAAACAGGGGTAAAAAATTTATAAAATGTCCTTAAAATTGAACCCGATAGGGGGTCATTTTGATGCTTGGGAACGACTTGGATTACACATTTGAATACAGACTTTAGGGGCCGGGGTTGATACACACACCCCTGCATAGCTAAACCCACTGAAGAAGACCACCCACTTTGGTGAAAATCATTCAGTTGTGCTTACTTGCTCTCATAGGCGGCTGACCCGGGGGGGGGGACAAATTTCACGAGGGGGACGGACCCCCTCAAAAAATCAAGAAGAAAGAAAGAAAAGGAAAGTAAATTGAAATTTTCCCACTGTTTTGATAATATAAACGTTAAAAATCATAAAAAATTTGCGCGCCTCACGCGAATTATCAGATGTTTTGTCAATTTTTAGTAAAAAATTGTATTGTCATTTTTGAGAAAAAAATTTCAAGATTTTTAAAATAATTTTTAGCTGAAATTAGCCAATTTGACAGATTTTTTGCGCCCGCCCTCTGACCATTTTTGTTCAAAAAAAGCCGCCCCCCTAAAATTTTTACCTTCCGCCGCCACTGACTTTCGCTGACTGAATTAATTGAGATCAAAGGGCATGGTTGGAGATGGCCATGCACTGGTACTGGCCAGAATTGCAACGTTACATATTTTTTTAAACATTGCACAGTACCCATCACCAACTGATAAACAATGTCATATATTTGAAAAGAAGATAAAGTTAAACTTGTGTTTATAAATGAAATGTTTTTATTTGTGTTTATTTTTAGTTTGTAATTCAAAAGTACTCGTACTTGGACACATGTACTCGTACTTGTACTCGTACTCAGGAGTAAGTACTCGTACTTGTACTCGTACTCGAATGGTGAGTACTCGTACTTGTACTCGTACTTGGATAAGGAGTACTCTAATACAACACTGCCTCAGTTCTCTCTTGAAATTGAGTCCAAGACCCAAGTCCTTGGTGCCAGTTTCTCGAGTGCAAGTCCTATCAATAAAAATTATTACTAAAATTACCTTATGTTGTAGAAGTGAAGTTATCCATTATTATTGGCTAAATCGATAATAAAAACCCTAACAAGAGGCAAAATCTCCACAGACTTTCCTAAAAATGTAATAGTTTAAAGGATTTTTTTGTGCTGATAATGAATCAAAACAATAAGTCACTATGATTGTTTTTCAGACACAAGGCATCTTAAAAAGTACATGTTTTCCGCAAAATGTATACGATTTACCAAACATCATGTAGGAAAAAGTCAAAGGTAATATTTTTGTGCTTCTAAAATAGCAAATGCTCCATAGAATTTTTAATTTTCACATTACGATAAGTTAACCCTAACTCCCAAACGCTTAAAAACTATCCAAGTCCGAATACGTCATACAAACATTTCCTGTTTCCACCTGAGATTCAAACCCGACCTCTCGCATCCCAATCCAATGTCCACCTATGGCAAGCCACCAAGTATGGTCCGCCATGGCAGCCATTTCATGCCCAAATATGTCCCTCGGCTATGCCTTATTTGGGCGTTCTTGATTTTTGCTTGTTGGATTTTGATGGACTGCCGCGTGCTAGGGTTAAAGCTTTTCTGACATGCTTAAAAATAATTACATAAATATGTTCACTGTTACTTTTCAAGGTGACAAAAACAGTCATTTTTGATCACTTTGATGACACACCTGTGTCTTGCATAGTTGACTGCGTAAATATTATGCAGCGATGTGGAGCGTGCATGCAATGGGCAATTAAAATTGCGTACATGAAATGGGTGCAAATAATTTGCTTGAATGTTATTCTATATGAAACAAATCATTATTCAGTAGTCGTAAGTACAACCACTTACAAGGACAATAATTTGTCTATGGAGATTTTGCCTCTTGGAGGAAATCCACTGAAATGTTATTGCAGTCCTAAAAGAACTACAATTCGTCATGTGAGTGCAAGAAAATCATATCTGCAATAGCTGCCTTTTTAAAAATTTGCATTACACACTGATGTAATGTCCAGTCTTGGGTAAGTGGCTCTTGAAATTTTCTTCAGATGATGGCGTCACCAGAAGAACCATCTCAAGAGCCACTGACAAATGGGAGAGAACTTTTGAGCAATTTTTTGCCTCTAGTGATAAGGCATGAAATAAATATAACATATGGCAGCCATTGCAGATACAACTTTCTTGCATTCACATGACAAATTACTGTAGTGTGAAGAACCTACCATCATCTTCAATGTGAGTTCAATGAGTTCCTTGGTGCCTTCCTCTGGATCTTCTTCTGAGGGCTGCTTGATCAAACAATTCTTGAGTAAATGAAACATTTCTTCTCTTGAAATGTAGCCATCCATGTTGAGATCAAAGACTTGGAAACAAACTGGTGGGGGAGGGTAGAAAGGAAGAGGGATGTTCAATAAGTTGGTGGTCTGAGATAGAAGGAGATAAGCTGTAGATTGTTTATTACTCCATGAGTGGGTCAATCCCCGGGACAAAACCGAGTACAAAAATAGTACAACATTCCTAAGGTGCACATTTGGAACATCATTTAAGTACAATTTGAGTACATTTATAGTACACAAATTTGTACTATATTTGAACTAAAACTGTACTATAATTGTGTTCCAAATGTGCACCTTAGGAATGTTGTACTATTTGTGTACTCGATTTTGTCCAGGGTCACCATTTTGATCACCACGTTCTAATCCCGTGGAGGGGGGGGGGGTCTTTTTGTACGTATATGTGCCTGCCGGACTTTGAAAACTTGACCATCTCTATACCTATTTTTAACTGAAAAACCAAACCATCAGTATACCAATTTTGACCAAAAAGCACCCAATTGTAATCAAATTGGTTGCTTTTGAGCAAATTTTCCCAAAATACACGCAATTTAGACAAATTGGGTACTCATTTTTGACGAAAACCACCCGATCACTATACCAATACCTTGAAAACCCACCCCAAAAGGCAGGCACATATACCTCGTCAATGTAAGTAACCCCCCCCCCTCCCCCGGGTTCTTATAGTCAATTTTCAGATTGTTTACTACGTATGAATGAAAGATACCATGCAGAGAGATATGTGTTATCTGTATGGTATTGGTTATCGCTCCAGTCCAAGAGCCAATAAGGTTGTTTTACAAGAAAGGTACTTTTTCAAGATATTGCATAGAAGCCCTGTTTTGACTGTTGAAGCTTACTTTGAATTCAAAATGTTTTTCCAAAATATTGGTCTGGGTTAGGTTTGCCTACAACAGTAAAGAATTAAAAGATTTGAATCAATCAACTTTTTTTCAATCACCAGACAGTTTTTCAAAACATCCCCTAATAAACAGTGGAGTTCTGAAGCCCAAATATACTCTTTTTCCCCTATTCACACCCTAAATTGGGATTTTATCGATACTGTTTTCATACTAAGGGTTTGAAAAAGTATCCTATTTCTTGAAAAATACCCCAAAATTGCTATTTTTAATACCTAACCCAAAACGGTGTCACCTGATTCACCCTTCAGTCTTCAAAAACAACCATAATTCACCATTTTCTTGGTCACGCTATGCCTGCAAATTATATTTGAATGCCCCCCCCCCCCCGGGACAATTCTGGCTTGCGAATTTGCTTTTGGTTTGCTCTGAAGGCCTATGTGTTTGCAATTAGGTTTCAACTATGAAACTGCCTCTTTCATCTGTGCCAGAAGTTACCATAATTATGTGCCCGTTATATCTAAAGATACCTTAAGGGTCCCAAAATGAAAATTGATTTTGTTGATCTCATCTGAAAGACTATATTTTAAGCTTTAAAATTATACCTTGCTTTTGGTTAATGGATGTTCGGTTGCAAAAGTTACATCCAAATTGGTAAAACGCACCGGGCTGATTCAGAAAATTATAGTTCTGAGAAAATTGAGTTTGAAGTTTCTGTACTGGTAAACTTGAATGGGGAAAGGGTTTTTATCTCGTTTTTTTAAACATTTGTCTTATGTTTTTGATGTTGGAACCTGACTGATTTATATGATAGAATACACTTCAAAGGCAACGTTTCAGATGAAATTAGAAATTCAACTTGATTCGACGTGATTTTTGACTTTGCTCAGCTTTAATGGCCCATATCTCGTAATTCACTATGCCGACCTTAAGGTACCTTTATAGATATGACGGTCCACATATGATGTTTGACTTCCAGTACCAATGACAGGCTAATCAAGTGTTTACTTTGCATTTATGATTTGCTTGCACATCAAATCTGTGGACAGCTTGAATATAATTGGTTTCTTTATTAAAATTGCCATAACTCCTCTTAAGAATTACTGATTTCCTCCATTCTTCACAAAAGTTTTGAATATCAGTTGTTCTCTTGGTTATCAGTCATGAATCTTGGTACACTGACTCACCCTGTATGTGCTTCTCCCTGGCAACAATAAATTTGCCTGTTATTATATTATTATTTTTTTATTTATTTATTTATTCATGGTATACAAAGAGCCAGCAGGCAGCAAAGAGCTGAAAGTGCTGGCGTTTACAGCAAACATAGTTCAATAACTACAGATTCACAAAATACAAATTACAACAAAAGCAAATTACTTGGGCTAAGAGGCATTTAGTTTGTCTATGACAAATGGAATTGTGGAGTTGAGATACCTGCTTGTTTTGCAAAGTGGTTTCTGAAATTTGTTGATGCGATGCAGGCTATGAGTGTTAGCACGATATTCTGGAAGCATATGGCGGTGTCTGTCCGAGTTGAGGATACCCTGACCAAACGATCAGTGAGGCTAGTGATGCTGAGTTCATGCGAGGATAATCTTGCACGCCCGTTTTTGAATCTTCTCAATTTGGGAGTTTTGGTGTTGTGTGAGAGCTGGGTGCCACACTGCACAAGAATATTCGAGAATGGGACGGATATAAGTTTGAAAGATGGTCAGCATATCCTCTACTGATGCAGAATATCTACGTAAAACATACAACATAAATAAACGCCTCCCAGCCCGGGATAACATATTTTTGACTTGTATGTCCCATCTAAGGTTATTTTGGATTTCTAGGCCAAGTAATTTCATATGCTCAACCACTTGCAAAACCTCACCACCAAGAGAAAGCTGTTGGAGTTGGACAGGATTCTTCAAAACATTTACATGTAAAACATGGCATTTAGATGGTTTTGACAACATGTCATTAATTTTACACCAATCATCCAAGGCATTCAAGTGATACTGGAGTTGATGAGAACCTGTTTTTGTGTTAGTAATTTTAGCTAGAGTAAGATCGTCAACAAATTTCCAACGACTAGGGATGGTTTCAGCAGCGTCATTCACCATGATAGTGAAGATTATAGGCCCTAACTTAGTTCCCTGGGGGACTCCACAAGTGATGTTTTTGTGGCTAGAAAATTGACCTTTGTATCGGACACATTGGGTGCGATTTTCAAGAAAGCTACTGATTGTTGGAATTATTGACGGTCTTACTCCAGAGCAGATGATTTAACTAACAGCAATAGTATGGTTGATACGGTCGAAAGCTTTTGTAAAATCAACCGCGACCAAGGTGGCAAAGTGGGAAGGTTTGTCAATACCCGAAACAACAGTGTCCAGCATGTCAACAAGATAATGGGTTGTTCTAGTTCCTTTTACATTACCGTATTGTTTGGTATCAAGAATTGGTAAAAAATCATCTCTTAACCATTCAGCCAAAAAAGACTCAAATACCCTACCAAAAATTTTTTGTAAGAGCAATTGGGCATAATTCACTGGCAGACTCAGGTTTTTTGACTTTTGGAACAGGTGTAACAGAAGCAGTTTTCCATACTTGTGGAAAAATCCCTTCTTGGAGACTTTTGTTGAACACTGCTGTCAGAGGTACAGCTATCTCATAGGAAAATTCCTTGGTTATTTTAATTGGAATATCCTCCGAGTGACTTGCCTTTGAGATACTGAGTTTGCTTAACCTACTTTGAACTTCCCAGACATGTATTGTTGGTGGTGGAAGGGATGGTAGATAAGCAGGCAAAGAGTACATATTAAGTGGTGGCAACTGGCAACAAACACTTGCAAAATGCTCATTCAGCTTATTTGTTTGGTCATTAACTGTTTGACATAAGAAGCTTAGATCAAATTCACCAGACTTATTGTTATGGCCAGTTATATTTCTTAAAGTTTTTGTGCCATTTACCAGGTTTGCTCTTTTTTAAGCATTCAATATTTTTTGCATAGAAAGATTTCTTGGCATGTCTTATTTGATAGATAACTTGGTTTCTAAGCGGCTTATAGAGTGTCATGTTACCAGCTTTATAAGTCTTATTGCGTTTTGCAATGAGTAGGATGCATTCAAAAATGGTTAGTCTGAGTTCCATCAAAAACTGTCCTTTTCGAAAATTTGTCAATGGCAGTATGTACAAAATATTTTCATATTAGCTGTATTAAAGAAAAATTGTATCTGTAGGATACAACTTTATATTATCAAAATGAGGCTTATCCATAACAAGAAAGACACTTCAATCTTTACCCAAAAGGAGACAGCCAAAGAAAAAAATAATTATTTAGGCTAATTGCCGAGGATAATCCAAGAAAGCCTCTTAAAGAAGATTATTTCCATTGGGGTCCAAGATATCACTTTAATCAGTTTTGGATGCAGGATGAAGACTGGAGTACCCAGAAAAGAACCTGCGGAAGCAACATGGACTGAAAACCAATGCACATACAGTGCCGAGACCAAGAATCAAACCTGGGGCTCAGTGGTGCAAAGTGAGGGAAGACCGCTGCGCTAACAAGCATTCCCTTCTTTTTTTAAGAAAGAATCCTTTAGGCTATGGTAAAACCATAGATTTATAGGGGATATACCGGACTTTGTATACCGGCCCAATGGCATTGTCAGCCATGGAGCTCAAATAAGGGGTATTCGGGTCCACTCGGTTCCTGCCAAAATCAACTCAAGAGTGTGCGTAGAGACAAACTTTGCAAATAATACTTTACGCGAATGCTACACCAACTTGCAAGCAAATTATGTGTGTGTGTTTTCAACATTCCCGCACTATGAAAAGATGCGATGCATCATCGGCAAAAAACCCGAATACCCCCAATTTGGTCTCCATGCCAAAATAAAAATGGTGGGTAAACAACCTGTACTTGACTTGATTATATACTTACATTCTATTCTTTCTTCTAATGTTCCTTTCAAAAAGACGGACATACCGAACACCCATTCTGACTGGTTGATACAACTATCGCTGTCCTTATCAAATGCTCTTAAAACTGAAAACAATTGAAGAATTTTGTTTCAGTTTGCCTGAATCAAAATTGGCTGAACCAGTTATAATTTTACTATACCTCATAAATATTTATTAGGAAACCACGAAATACAATTGGTCAATTAAAGCTGATGCGCATCACAGCATTATGCCTACTTCCCCCAAGTGCGTGTAAAGCCCACGCAGGGAAAAAAATCGGTGTTGGATGCTCGCGAAGTAGCCACTCGCATCCAACACCTCCGGATCAATTATTTTCACTACTTCCCTCGATAACATGTTGTATTTGTATAATACTACATAACTCAATGAGAGAAATTGATTCTCGTATCTGGGAGCTATAATGAGAATCATTGTGAGAATTGATTCTCGGATTCTTGCCGAATTTCTAGCCGTGGAGAGGAATCAAAATTCAGTTGATGCTGAAAATATAGATCAATTCAACAACTTACTTCATACTGATACACATCTACATCTAGTTATAGCTAAAAAAATATGATCTATTCTATCACTTTGCAGTTAGGCTAAATAAAATTAATTGTTTGTCTCAAAGCTCCCGCGCGCGTTAGTTTTAGTGTGCGCGTAAGTTTTTCAAAAAGTCAAAAAAACTATTTTTTTTGCCGTTTTTTAATTTTTTTTGAAAAATATTCTTCATAATTGGCAAAAATTCTATATGAACTCCTTTTATATTTACTTGTAATATAAAATTTAATTAAATTAGTTCTTTATTCTGTTTTTGATTTAAAAAAAGGCCAATCTTAACATTTGTATCTGACATGCATGAGGGAGTACATTTGGAACTCTTTTCTATTTAGAATAGCACTCATGACTTCTGTCACGCACAAAAAAAAAATCTTAAAAAAAAACGATTAAAAATAAAACCGCATTTCGCATTAGTTTTTCAGAGTATGAGAGCTTTGAGACAAACAATTTTTTTTAAATGGCCTTATATAAAAAATGTGCCTTGATTCACCATTTATGCATAGACCCTAGGAAGAAGGGACATACAAATAGGACTGGCCATTTTGTTCTATAATAGTTTCATGATTAGAATTACAAAATGTTAACATATTTGTGAAAAAAATTGTAATTTTCAGATAATAAGTACTTTATGACATCATGATGACTTGGCTGGTTTTCATGAGTTTGGTATCAGCGGAAAGAGGAGATCCGACTATCCTATACAATGGTATAAAACCAACTAAATTTGGGCATGTCAATTTCAAATCACAGGGTGGGTGGATGGGGGTGGTAATCACACCTCTTAGGAAATGTTGTAGTAGAAAATAGCTCAGGAAGACGAGGGTTAGGCTTGGCATCCAAAAGACATTCGCTCGCCCGAGTGACATTCGCTCGCCCTACCAAGAAAACTTCGCTCCAACTTGAAGCGACATTCGCTTAACAAATTTCACGACATTCACTACACTTCAGAATGAATTGGAGTGAAGTTCACTCGGAATATTCTTGTGTTTGTTTATTCAATAATCATACCACTACAACATTCGCGAGTGACATTCGCTTTCATCGATTGAAATGATGTTCGCTCAATGAGAGCAACTTTCGCTCTCCGTTTTAGCGAATAAGTCAGAGCGAATATCAAGAGCAAATGTCACTCCGTCGAGCAAATGTCTTTGGACGCCAGGCCTTAGGTTTCTTACCTCTATCCATGATGATATCATCTGTCATGTTAAATTTGGAATGAAGAATATCCCGGAATTGTGAACGGTCTAATTTATTAAAAGATTTTGGTGGCGAATTGTCTTTGATTGTCAGTTGGAACATATTGATTAGCGAGTCAAATTCTTCTTTGGAAACTGTAAGAAAATAACAACATATTAAATGAATGAATGACTTGAGGGAATGCAATGTTTTGATGTCAGATCAATTAATCCTGGGAGGGAACTCAATTTTTTTTTTTTGGATTGTGAGATGCGCGATATCCAACAGAGGGTGTTGCGACACAAAAAATTGGGTCTATGGAACTGATTTTTCCCGAATTGAAGTCTCAGGAACTGCTTATTTTCCCGTTAAAATACAACTATATTTGAGCTGAAAATTGCTCAAAATTAGCTTGAAAACATAATAAAACACACTTTTGAGTTATTTTCTTTGAAATGGAGTCTTCGAAACTGGAGTAAACTTAAAAAGAGCATCTTGGGGAGCGGAAGAGGAAACCTTCCATCAATGTAAGTATCAGGTCGAGGTACTCCTGACATATGGAGCATCACAACTTTTATCACTACCTGTCACCCAATATACAGTACATCATAATTTTTTTGTGACCAGTTAATAATTCCATCTAAGACATTGCTCTATCCTCGTCGTCATCATCATCACCACCATCAGTCGTCTTTAGACAGAATGGAATAAGCACTATAACATGCTTGGACCAGATTTCCCTGTTATGCATGAGTTGACCGAGAAGTACACCCATAACAGACTGGATTGTTACATTTGGAAATACTAAATTGGCTGAAATATAGGAGACTGAAATTCTGCAACTGACAGTGCAAAAGCTATACTGGATAAAGCACATTCCCATTCTATTGAGAGCATGAATTTATTGGACAATATAAACAGAAATCCAGAGTGCAGGGCCCATTGTTTGTTAATGAAATCCCATCCCTGCATTTTTGTTTATATTGTCCAATAAATTTTTATTTGGCCTCTCCAAGGAGAGTTGCAAACAAACTGCCAGATAGAGCAACTATAAGCTCAAGTACACAATTATTTCTGGGGGTGGGGCACTTAGTACAAAAGGGGTTATGGGGACGTGCCGCAAATTCGGGTCTAGCAAAATCAGGCTCTCTGAGATCTGGTATTTCAATTGGTCCCTTTTCTTCGCAAAATGTGGTATTTTGATGGGATCATTTTTCAAAACTTAAGATAATTTTGCCAAATAATGAAATTTGGGCAGAAAAAATGTGATTTTTGATTAAATCCGACTCAAATTTTGGGAGATTTAGTATATATGGATGGGCCCCTTTTTCTTGAAAATTGGTATTTGGATGGGTGGCTTTTCAATTTTCCCAGAGGCACGTCCCTGTTAAGACAAAATTTGAGTACCCCCACCCCGGGGAAATTATCCTGGATGAAGGGCCCAGTCCTGCCACTGTTAGCTTACATATACTCAATTCAATCTAGACTAGAGGAAGGCTATGTGGCTCACAGAAACAACAACAAGGAAGCAAGCTCCGATGTACCAACACTCCTTTGCCAGAGATGCTACATGTAGGTGGCAGAAGCAAGAGCCATCTTCACAGACATCCCCTTCATCCACACTGCAGTTTCAAATGTTTTTAAAATTTGAACTGCAGCTTACCACAGTAACATATTTGGTGACATCAGACCGTATCCTATCCTTCAAGAGCAGAGGGCGCACAAAAATTGACATCATGTACATGATGCTTAACTCATATCCTCACTTGAGTTGAATCTTAACTGACTGAGAACCATTTACAATTACAAAATCTCTGATCTACTCGTTTTAAGGCTGTTCTGGCAAAATTTTGGTAATAAACTATACATCAATGAATCAGAAATTTGCAATTTAATTTAATATGTGGTTTCAAGAATGGGGTCCTTCCATCTCCTTTTCGTGTTAGGGAACCTGAAGTTTAGCTGTTATTTTTTACCTTCTCACCTGAAAACACAATCTCTACATTTATATACTAACCCATCCCAAATTTGACATAGGGCCTATACATGTTATGAAAAAGTTTCTAAAAAACCCTAGAAAGGTTTTGTTTTTACTTGACAGTGTAACTTACAGTGCGTATCCTGCCAGCAGTAGTCAGGCATTTCTTTCTTTCCACCTCTGTCCCTCATTCTGCAAGAATGAACAAACAAACAATATTACATGATTGTTAACACAAAATTTAATACCCTGGGGAAGGGGCATCTATAATTTATTGGACAGTGGAAACAAAAATCCAGAGTACAGGGCCCCATTGTTTTTAAATGCAACCCCTACCATGGATTTTTGCTTAGATTGTCCAATAAATTGTTATTTTGCACAAACACACGTTCTGAAATTGAAAATTTAGGAAAATAGAAACCCTGTCAACAGTTTGCTCAGCCTATTAAAGCTAAGGAACAGATTGGATGGAAAATCATTTTTTAAGGACAAATAAAAAGTTTTTGTTTGTTTGTTTTGATAGAATCATGCATTTCATTTCCTTGATTCAAGGAAGTTTTTTTAAATTTTCATATCCATGTCATGCATGTGAAATCGTGGGCGTGGCTAATACCTTTAATAAAATCAATCAGAATAAAATCACCCCCTGGGATAGTCCGAGGTACTCAGTCATTAATACTCAATTCTGACAATCTATCCACTGCGTTCTGTTGATTGTGAGAGCGAAGAGCGCCACGACAGGGACTGGAGGATTTAGTCTAAAGACTTAAAGTAGCACAAGCAGTATTTCCAGGAAAATTATTTGTTATTTTGACATCTAGCTAGAGTTATCACAGTATTAGTATAGTATAGCTGTTTGGATATGACTAAAAATTGTCTAAATTAAATAATGTTTCGCATCAAGTGCATAAAAACAATATTTATTTATATGGAGGAAATATAAAGACAGCAAGTTGTGAATTAGAAAAAAACAGTCTTGCGACACCAGCTTGCTGTCGCCACATTTTCATACACTAGCATGACTAGTCTATGCCTGACTGTAGCGTAGCGGTGGCGCTATTGGACAGCTGTCATCCAAAATTACATATTGCATACCAATTAAGCAATTATTGATGGATTATGTACGTTCTTCTTCTTCTTCTTCCGGATTGGTACCAACTTCAATACTGAAGACTACGGTACATTGGATGGGATTGATGCATGCAGACTTGAGGCCTAAATTGTTGA
>JXSR01S001644.1:19316-30061 GCA_000969725.1 Ophiothrix spiculata
TTAATCATACAAATATTAAGCTTATAACCTTAACAAATATATATATATAATGATAATTTTCGATATATTCGTTTTAGTTTTTATTCATCGATATAGTGCGTCTTCAATAAAGCAAAGAAAAAAGATGACAATTTGGGAGCAATTTTGCTGAAATCTCTTTATTTTTTGGCATGTACTCTAGGTGCTGCAAGATCTACACACAAAAGCCAATGACTTAAAAGATGTACAAAATATCATCAAGCTGATTGACAAAACCTGCATGCAGCGGAAATCATCTGCAACCTTGTTGTATCAAACGTGCCGAACAAAACATACTTTATGTTAACAATAAATGCAATTCATGATTTGTAATGTAAATGTATGGGTACATGTAACATAACACTTGCATCATTATTCCACACGTGGTGTTAGTCTTCTCAAAGCACTTCCCTAGCTGCACATGTTTTATGTTTGTTAATCGACCTCCGTTACAATTCTTTGACAGCACCACCTTTTATCATCACGACATATCTTTCTCCAACCACCCTTTTCCTGCAAAATTCTTGGGTTAAACAGCCACCTTAACATTTCCCTGTGACTACGTGCTTTCCCTCTCCCTGCAAAATGAATTACAACGATTTGTAATTTTTTACGAGATGAAAGATTTTTGAGCAAAAAGGAGATGAACAGACACAGACTGAGACTGTACGACAGGGTAACAGACACAGACTGAGAGTGTACGACAGGGTAACATGTTTTTTCCGGCTATGTTTTTCTTTTGTTATGAATGACTTGTCACTGCATATTGAAAAGAATGTAATTTGTTGAATGCTTTACATTCGATGTGGTACACGCTTGACTAGTTTTACAAAGCTAATGTAAAAGGAAATGGTTTATCTGGTTATTTTACTGAATTTATGAAAAAGTGCATATATTATTAGGACATAATTAAGTATACCGATAGTTTGGTCAATTTATGCATGACCAATCGCTATCATTACAATAACTATAATAAAAACAATACACGTTGGATATCGAAAAAAGTTATTGTTACTTGCAAAGTGACATTTGATTTGAATTCATTCAAACATCTTATACAAGACGTTTTAATTCCCAGCATTTTCAGCAGCCTAGATGTGCAAAATAGGACAACAATGCGAATTCTCCGAATTTATGCAGAAAAAAATGAAATATGTTGCCCTTAGAATATATATCACAGAGCGATAATTCTTTTATTTTGGCTTGAATTATTTTACCGAATTGTTATTTTACATTTTTTTTTTGATTTGGTGCGGAATAAAGGCAAGATATTGTGTGATTTCGATTAATATATCAAATTTGAAATTAATCATCAAAAATAATAAGACAAGTTAAGGTCAAAATACAACGTTTAAGTACTATTTCCCTGTCAGATTATAAGCTATTATTGTCATAATCTTACCAAGTTTACACTCTTGACCATCACAAAGACACAAGCACCGCACGTGCGAGCTGTAAAATGTTTAATAAAATCCAATACTTCATTAGAAATTTCAAAAGAAACCACAAAAATACCCGTCCCCCGCGGAATTGTCAAGTTTGCTATAGTGGTATACCTTAATACAACAGCACAAAAGAGTTTATAGCGCTTTACCCCCAGTCTCTTTACGAAGCGGGCGTAACCACCTTTGTTTAGATATACCACCCATTTTTTGAGTTCACTACCCTTAGCTTTTGTAATCCAAAAAAGGATGAAGTAAAAAGTGCTTGGGTCAAGGGTTCATTTTGTGGACATCGGAAGCAAAACCTAACCAAATGAGGGGTGCTCTGGCAAAATGAGAGGAAAAGTCGCAAATTTCAAAATTGAGTTTATGACATGTTTTAATTCTCTATAATATCAGCTTTTGAATGATATATAATATAATATGTCACACTTTCTTTCTGCATTCTTCATTTAGAGATCGAAATCCAAAGCAATCCACTGAATATATTGCAATAAAAATTTGCTGCAAATCGATTTCAAAGATACTGATTGCTACAGTGTATAATAGCAACATGCAATCAATCAACCGTGAAAAAAACAATTCCCGACATAACTGACCTTCGAAACTTTAGGTATAGGTAAACACTTGTGCATAAATTCGGTTTATGTAAAAAAACGAAATTTGACTTTTCCCCCTACTTTTACTTTAAATACCATTTATTCAAAATGTACATTTGCGACTTTCCTCTTATTTTGCCAGAGCAGCCCACAAATCTTAAAAAGTTTGTACAAACATATACATTTATATATCGCCATTTTTTAACAACAAGTGCATCTTAATATGCAGATTGGAATTTGTCGAGTTTATTTTGTCGAGATAATCCCAGCCTGTCACGACAAGCCGTCCGTGTCTGTTATAAGACTCTTAAGTATCACTTTGACTTTATTATTCAACCTCATTTAAAAGAGTTTCATATTGTTATTCTCTTTATAAATATGTTTTTAAAATGATAAAACTTTTGTTTAGATAAAGAGCCTTTTATTAGGACACCTTTTGTATTTCATCAACTTGAATTAATATTACCAAGTCATAAATTGAGGCTTAACTATTATTTAGAAGTAAATGCCCTTTTTTACTATTATATTAATATTTCAACATCCGTTTCCATATGTATATTTCTTTGTGGTGATAAGACATTGTAGTCATCCTTTAAGCAATTAAGTGTCACTTGAATCAATGTCAGTACAAGTGCTTTACACGTCAACCCATTGCTTTGGAAATCATGGATCATCTACATTTAGTTCAAGAAATTTGTTTAAGGAATAATGCATAAATCACTCGACATTCAGATATTCATACACGACCATCTTAATGAACAAGATTAATGATTCAGTTATACACAAGGAATACTAAACTCTTTTGTGAAGGTATCCATTGTTTGTAAAAACGAAAACATGAAAATATAGTCAAAAACAAAGGCTGTTTTTAAACCACTTAGTGATGCTCAAAGACAAATTAAGACAACACCTTTGTCTATTAAATATTCATTGTGTGCATTACACATGTTTGAAAAACTCATACTTGTCAAAGAGCTGAATTGGTAAGTCATGTTTATGACAGTGTGTTTATACTGCTCATTAGGAGTGCAATATATTGTTCAAATCCAAACCATGTCAATTGGATAATATATAAACACATTGAAATGTGGTCTAAACCAAATGAAGACCCAATTTAAGGCCCTTTTGTTTTTTGAATTTCCATAAAAATAGACACATAAAACAAAGGCATTTTTACACAACACATACTGTTTTTGTATTAGCACTTGAAGTGTTGTCGAAACAAATCATTTGTCTCTTTTGATTATTGGAAGATAATTAGTATTAGTAAGTCATTAAGTTATTTTGACAGCTATAACGACGATCAGAAACATTGCCTGTAGTTGAGCGTGTAATTTAAATATGTTGTTTTTGGTGGTGCTCTCCTTGAAGCTCGAGGTGATAAGCATATCAATTAGCAATTTTAATCACAATTCGAAAAATATTAAAACAATTGTTGAAACTTGTCGCAACTTGTTGTTATTTAAAGGACAAATGTTTATTCTTGTTTGCCTTCCCATTTTTCTTTCAAATGCTCAACTTGACATTCTGTTTCTTTTTATTTCCAAATTTAAACAAGAAAGACTCTTTGTTATAGTTTGATACAATAAATCACAACTAAGCAACACTGCAATTGCTAGTATTTAGAATCAATCAATAAGAAAACTGTCACACAGCCTTACTTTTCTATTACTTTTGAGAGAGATGCAATGAAAAATTAAAGTTTTGCTGATAGACGTTTTCTCCTAACTCAGTAAGGCTTTTAAACGTAAAAAAATGATCATCAAATGAGCTCTCCACTTTTTTAATCAGGTAAGACTTAAAAATAAAACCAAAGTGCAGTAAAACATCTGGTCATGTGTCGGGTTACTTTTTGGTAACACACAGAAAATGGGCAAAACAGGAGTTTTCACTTTGCATTACTACAACTTTAAAACTATTCAATTTAGGATAGGACAAGTATATATTCTTAAAGGGAAAACAGTCAGAAATCATCCTATTATAATTTCAAGGTCATTATATAGGGTGTGCAGAAAATATACAGGGTGTAACATAAGAAATATTTTTTTTTCCAGATGCCATTTTTGTAACCAAGAACATGCTTAATATTCAATTCAGCTAGATTAATCACAAGTACCATCCAATATCTTCTAGATAAACATCTCTTTAGTTTTTTATTAATTATCCAATCACTTATTCAGGGTGATTAAACTTAAAACAAATAATGACCCCAAATGACCCCTAAAAATACTTTACTCCCAATTGGTCATGTCAAAAGTCAACCCCCTAGTAGTGACAAAATCTTATGAAAATTCATGAAGGTATCTGGGAATAGTGAGAGATTTTGCAACCACTTGTACCTGTCTTGATTATAGAGTTTTTTTGACCCCAGATGACCCAATTCACCTTCAATTCCATTTATTTTTATGTCACATATGTAACCTTATCTTGGTATCTTTGTGTCCAACTCTCATGTAAATCTATGCAAGTATGTGGGAAAAGCATCCAATTATGTGAATCACCGGCTCCTCATCCTCCGGCTCCTAATCCTCCACCGCTTTGAATAATTAACACATTAAAAACCAAATTAGCTAGACACATACAGTTTTCAGTTTATTACAATATATTTATTCCTCTATCATATGATACCAAATTTTCCAATGTATGGCAGAAAATAAGAGAATTACGGTATGAAAAACTTAGTGCAGTAAGGGAATGTGTTACTGAACCGCTTTATTGGGTTACCCTACAATATATAACACACGACCATCTAATTATTACTATAAAATCTAAATTGCTTTTATAAAATCTTGAAAACTGAACTTTTTCCAGAAAATAATTCATTATTGTAGACAATTGTTTACCTTTGACCGGACAAAGGTAGACAATTGTCTACCTGAACAGAATTTTTGAATCTTTTTCTGGATAAAATTCGGTTTTAAAGATTTTATAAAAGCAATTTAGTTTTTACTATGTTCTATGTGTTGTGTTGTTATTTCATTATTAAGACCTTCATTAGCACTTCAAATACAACATATATTACATTATTTTAAATGTTACAAGAATTCAATTCAAACATGGTAATTAGACAGTTGCGTTCTTGAACCTAAGAGAAAAACATGAAAGAGTAGATGAAATAAATATGTAATTATTTGTGCAGTTCCATACGATAGTCATATGATCATAAGCATTATCATGATCAAATGAATCCAAAACAAAAATAGATTTTTAAAAATCATACTCAAAATTGATGTACATTCTATGAGTATTAATTTTTAAATAATATAAATTCTGTTGCCTGATAGATTCTTTTGACTTTTGTAAAACATGAACAAAGTTACATGTACGTCCGTAATGAGGCATGGTGCCACTTGTTTTATTTTTATTCTACAATGCACGCACCTCGAAAATTAAAATACCAAATAGATTTTTTAAAGGTTTCTCTTTGGTACTTTAAAAATGGATGTTCCCAATTTTATTTTTAGTATTATGAAAGATCACAATTAAAAGATTTTTTACAAATTTCAGTCCAATTATCTTGATTTGATGAGCATTTTTTGTGTAAATTAAATCATGTTTTTACTTTATTTCAAACTTAGCAACATGTGTACTTATATCGCTATAATCATGATAATGGCACACGTGTTTCATCAGTTAGATTTCACATGGGTTATGAAACAATATATTTTGTTACCAACCTTTTTTTAACAACGTAAAGAATTTGACCGAGCTCCTTTAAAGTAGAAAAGCAACACCATCGCGCGCTGTTGTATCATCGTGTCCTAGGCTGTATGAAGACAACAGCAGACGACAACTATATAATAAAAGAATGCGTTCTGCTTCAGAAAATTGGAACACACATCTTTAACATGTAGATTGTCTAAAGCGTGCAAGTATATGCAAATAACCCCAAGATAGTTTAATGAATAGAATGGATACTTAAACTTGAAATGTTACTCTAAGAAGTGCATTGCGATTGATACAAGGATATGATGTTCTTTATTGAATTTACAGAGCAGTGTGTATGATAAAAAGATGGGTTGCATTTTTAATAATTGGAAATACAAATCAGAATAGAAAGGGTTATTGATTGAGTAGAGGCAAAACATTATTGAGCCGATGGCTTGCTGGACGGACGGACAGCCGCCTACGCGCGCCCAATCCCAAGCAGTCTTCATTAGCGTGGACATTGTCCTTGAAACGATGTGACCAAGACGAAACCCGAAGCTGCTGGAGTGGTCTATCCATACCAAAAATTCTGAAATTAAACACAACTGATTCTGCTTGTTAAGACGCCGAGGGCAAAAACAATCCTCTTCGAGCTCGACCTTGACAGAACTGGCTGAAGAAAAAAGAAAGAGGGAAAATTTTATAACTTTTGTTCATGCCTTAAGAATACAGAGCTTGACAAAAATGCCCGAGGGCTTGAATACACAGTTAGTTTTGGCCGAACTTGGGACACGCGCTTTGGCAATAAGATACTAGCAAAAGGTCACTCGCCGAAAAAATTGCGCATGAAAGTACGTCTTTGCTCATGTATTTTTCTGGACATTCAATTATTTGTTCAATTTTAAGTGGAAATTTGTAAGTTTCTTGGATAAATGTTTGGCTTTATAGGTGCAACCCTGCTTAAGGCAGTTCATTGTAGACAACGCCGTTGCATCAATATAGATTCTATAGGTTAAAGCTGGAAACAAGAAAAAAATGTTGACAAAATGTTACAGCTGGAGCAATTGTCCGGAGTTGGCTTTGGCGTCCACGTCCATAACAAGCCCGGAGGGGACTTCACTGTTTCCAGTGCCACGCTTTAGGTCAGTGTGAGGGGTAGATAGAAATGGGCATGAGTTCTTCCCCGCGCCGGAACTAGCCAAAGGGATGGCGTGGGGCCACGTCCCTAGAATGTGTCAACAACATTGCGCTAGAATTCGTACTCGCCCTCCGGGTGGAGAGAGTGTAGAAAAAGACATAGAGATTCACATAGATGGTAATACACGCGGTCACTCAACCTCTGTTGTATAAAATTTCCATCGTGTCTACTTCATACACAAATCTATTAAATGTTGCAAAATAAAGATACGTGCTTATAAATCAAGTTGGAAAATATATAATACAACTATTTCAAATGTCCGCTCATAGTCCCTGGACATTGACAATAATTTTGTGACAATAATTTTCTGACCAGAGTGGACTTTACAAAGATACAAAAATGGAATCTGCAGTATCCCGTCAATCCTTCCGGTCTTTAGTGACGCTCTTGGTTTCAGTCGGAGGACAGTTTGCCCATGAAAGTAGGAGTTCATGGTCTGCCTAAAGCCATATAATTCCCTGGGTCCGGGGGCAATCGCCTTCAGACGTTTGATAGCCGCGGGCAGAAACACTCGCTTGCAAACAGGAGACGCAAAAGCATAGCATAGCTGTACAGACTAATGCGTTATGTCCGAGATCAGTATCATAAGCTAGATTAAAGCTACGGCTTCACAAAATGTGTGTGTAATTCGATACAGAAGATACTAACCGGTATAATGCTGATGATACTGATGCATTAATCGTCCGTATTCTCTATGTGAATTCAAAAAGCTTAAAAAAAGAATCATCATTGCTTGTGTTTGTGGTTTTTCAAATTAATGACTTGTCCGAAACATTACAAAATTGAGAAGAATGAGTATGCGTCAATTTACAAATGATTTATCTAATTATCATATTCTGGTCTGAATTTGATAATTTACTTCATACGTATGTTATCGAATCCATATATCTTTACATTTTGAAGAAACAGGCTTAGGATAACTTCAATTAAAAGTAACAAATAAATAGTAGAATGATTTTTTGTTTTTGCTAAAAGAGGTATCGATTGAATCATTAACTTATATTTTCAAGGATAACACTAACTAACCAAATGGCAACTACTTACTGTGGCATGGAGTTCTAGATTCATATAAGGAATACTTGCCATAACTTGACGTTACCTTTAATCTGTAACCGTCAAAAGTTAATTCAATACAAGACACATTGTTTTCAAATGAATCTTGAAATTTTTAAATGATTTTAATCATTTAAAATTTTCCAGATTCATTAAAACACGCGTAAATGAAATTTACCAAAACACACTAAAGTAACCGTAATATGTCTAAACACAAAACTACTCTTAGTAATTGCCGGACGACTAATATTTATCTTTTGCATCACTTTAACTATTAAGTTGATGCACTAATTTGCAGAAGAAGACAAGATTTATTCCAACATATACTATATATCTATAAAGATATATTGACAAAACTGTATAATTTGAAGTTCAAGATACAGAAGGGAAAAATTCTATTTTCCTTTCTTTTATAACTTTTACAGTAACACGACCTGATCAATTATTGATTATGAATACATTTGGACCAAAACATCTTGCTGATCAAAATATTCAGTTTAAAGCAAAGTGAGTTTGAAGTTGGTGAACCGAATTATGTGACACTAACAGCGCTTGACGCGACTTAAGAGCTATTGCCATTCAAAGTTGATATCCAGCTAATCACTTATCAATCACAATTCATTTGAGGAGATACCAGATAAGCTGTATTTGTACCTATGAGTCAGTAGGATTTAGCGTGGTGCGCTTGTACCAGGGCGTTGACAGAATAATACAGCTCTTATTTGTAACTTACTAAACCATATTAAGCAAAGGTGTTGTGTATAATGTGTGCAAAATAAAATAATTTTCAAAATTGGATTAATAATTCTTTTATAATGTCTTTGACATAAATTCACAGCTATTATAAAAGTGGAAATAAACTAATTATTTGTTAAGAGTCTTGAACTTGAGGTGCAATGTGTAAGTAATTCCGATACCATCCTCTTGGGGGAATGCAAATTGAATAATCTGGTTACCTTACGGGATTTAAGACGAGTTTTGATTGGCGGGCTTTAGGTTTTATCCCCAAACTCATCCTCTAAGCCTGCGATTGGCGTCAGGTTTTTGACCCAAGATGGCTGATACCTTGCTTGGAAGATATTGTCAATTATTATTTATTGTTGTTTTTAGTAAGATTCAGCGGTGACTCTTTAATAAAGTAGATAACAAGAAATTCTTCAACATGTTCAAGTGCAGTTCATAAAGGGTTAAATTGTGTAATTTGCCGGTAAGAGTATATTGTGTTTGATTTCCATGGCAAATAGTTTGATTTGAAAATAAACATGTTTTCACACTTTATAAAGTTCTCTCCTCTTAAATCAGAGGGACACATTAAGTATATTCAATCATTAACTTATATACCACCTGCAACTTTTCAAATGAACTGCGATACTTAATGGATAAACGCTGAATAGGCAAAACTTTCGGATACCACATGTTGCCCTAAGTCTTGCAATAAGGGCAAGTGTAAAAGACAGAATGCAGAAAAGACAGAATTGACAGAAAACATAAAAGACAGAAAAGAGAGTAATGCCAGGTGGAGTTTAAAAAGAACTAAATGTGTTATTAAAGTAATTAAACATTAACTGTTACATGTTTTATGATTTGAATGATTAGCTAACACTTTATTTTCTTAAATTAATTGAAATGTCCTTAAAATTCTCATTCAACATTGCCCTTATGTAACAACTTTTATCAATATATGAAGAGCTGATTCCAAAACCTCTTACGTCTATTTTTATGGAATTTGAGTTTGAACCTGAAACATATAGTGCTTGACCGTACCTTCCAAACAATGATAACGATTTGTTGCAAAACCGCCTATAATCTGTTGAAAATCTCAATCAAAATTTGACTTTGTTTCCAAAACCTCTTACATCCAAAATAGTTTTGTGACAAAACCTCTTATGTCCATGCCTCTGATGCCTGTTGTTGTTATTGGACCATAACTAATGAATCGTTTGAGGGAACCACAATTATCATTTCCCACAACATTTGAATTAGACAAGTACTGCATAAACTACATACTTGACAGCATGCATTGTGCTTTTATAATGTATCCAATACACTGGTCGATTAGTACCCCCTGATCTTGGCACACCGCATTTAGTCATCGTGGAGATAGCGGTAATATACCCTGGTCGCATAAACTTGCGGGGAAACAATATGTTTAAGACGTCATACCGGTAGAGATTCAGCGGACACCAATCGGACATCGGCCGGTGATGGGACAGTGTCTCTACGGCTCATGCACGGACACCGTCCGGTGTCTGATCGGTGTCCGATGAATTTCTACCCGTATGATGCCGTAAACAAATTGTTTTATAATCAAGTAAGGAAAGCGTATGTAATGGGGTGGGCGGTTGGGTAACGGAGAAGGAGGGGGAGGGGAGGGATATGACATAGAACCCTTTGCCAAGTTATTTACAACCTATATCATAAGCCTGTGAACATACCGCAATTTGCGTGAACCACTCTGTTGCTATTGCATTTTCGTGCACTTTCTGGACGGTTTTTGCTGAGCATACCTTTGAATGGTGGGGATGGGGTGGGTTGGCGGTGGAAAGGGTGGGTTTTAAAGGTGTTACTACATAGATGTGATTGTTTTAGTTAATAAATCACATCATTTTATACTGAAAATATGATCTTAATTTCTGAAATTGATTTATTTTGTTTGTTGTCCATTGATTAATTATGGAGTTTGGTGACAAAACCCCCTACATCCAGTTTTTTGAAATATTGTAATTAGTTTAAAAAATAATTGTGATTAGTCTGATTTCCGTAAACATAATATTGTAAACAAGTACA